>SCLH01001285.1:238447-251535 GCA_004367855.1 Oikopleura vanhoeffeni | reverse complement strand
TGACATTCGTTGATTTTTTAATTTCATATGTTTTTGCATATTTTAAACGAATTTCCAAATGACAAAAATTTGTCAGATCGAAATGCAAAAAAAAATCTCCCCCTAACGTGGGTGAAGCCCACATCGAACACACTTAGGGGGGTTTTCCCTCCATATAATTGTGTCCTAAACAACCATACAATTTGGGGGGTTTTTAGGGCTCCCCCCCTAACGTGGGGCGAAGCCCACATCGAAACACACTTAGGGGGTTTGGGGGTTGTTTCCCCCCCATATAATTGTGTCCTAAACAACCATACAATTTGGGGTTTTAGGGGTCTCCCCTAACGTGGGCGAAGCCCACATCGACACACATAGGGGGTTTGGGGGTTCCCCCCCATATAATTGTTTCCATAACAACTACAATTTGGGGGTTTTAGGGGCTCCCCTCCTAACTGTGCGAAGCCCACATCGAACACACTTAGGGGGTTTGGGTTTTCCCCATATAATTGTGTCCTAAACAACCATACAATTTGGGGTTTTAGGGGTCTCCCCTAACGTGGGCGAAGCCCACATCGACACACATAGGGGGTTTGGGGGTTTCCCCCTATATAATTGTGTCCTAAACAACCGTACAATTTGGGGGGTTTTAGGGGCTCCCCCCTAACGTGGGCGAAGCCACATCGCACACACTAGGGGGTTGGGGGGTTTCCCCCCATATAATTGTGTCCTAAACAACCATACAATTTGGGGGGTTTTAGGGGTCTCCCCCTAACGTGGGCGAAGCCCAATCGAACACACATAGGGGGGTTTGGGGGTTCCCCCCATATAATTGTGTCCTAAACAACCATACAATTTGTCACTTCCATTAAATATGTAAGCTTATCTTTGGCTTTTCACCGAGAGTAGAAGTGTACAATTTTGTTTTTGTCAAAACAGATTAAGAATTGTATATTCAAGATGGAAATTCACAAAACCTTCAAAGTCCTCGATTTTTTACAATGATGCGATTGGACAGCGGCCAAATTTACGAGGTATATCATTATAAAAATGTCAAATAATTTTAAGTCATTTTGAATTCATGACTCATGAATCATGACTCATGATGCAATGAATAATCATTTCCGTCATAACAAATATCTCATTTTTCTTTGGTTCTTGCGTCATGAAATTTACTTTTTCTGCTTGAATTGAGGTATGATCAAAAAACGCTTTAAAATTCAATCTCTTGAAATCGGATATTTTTTTTTTGTAAAATTCTATTTAAAGTTTTTTTTGGAAAGCAAAGTCATAGAGTCTAAGTCTTGGAGAAACAGAATGGATTATTTTCAGTAATGTTGCATTACAAATTAGTGTCAAAGAAATAATCAGCAGGAAAATTGAATTTTTTAAATTAGTGAATTTTTTTTTATTAGATTTGAAAAGTTTTCCTGATTATACCATCATAAAAATTACATTGTGCTCTAACCAGAAAGCTAAGAAAAGAGTAGAAATTTTAAAAATTGTTACTCACATATCAAAAACAGGGGCTCGTGGCACAATTTTCGCTCGTTTGTTAAACACGTGGTATAAGAAAATGAGTCATTTCCTTTTATCGCGGTCATTAGTCCCGTGTTGTTGAAAACGCCGTCATTGGGATCTCTTTAGATATAGCGTATATATAGCGTATGTACAGTGTATATTATACACTTCAAATTTAAGACATTTTCTTAAATAATATATTTCCAGTTCTAACGTTAACAAAATGCAATATTTATCAAGTGAGACTGACGGCAAGAAGTATTCCTTTGTTGCAAACATTGAATTTGAAAAATAATCGAATTTCACAGCTCATAGGAATTGTTATAATTTATAATGATCATTTCAACTTTTATCTACCGTCGAATAAACAAATTTTAAATTAAATTTTTTTAGCCCACATTTCCAGGTTCCATTTGAGCCTAGAAATTTTACTTCATTTTTCACAAATTTTACAATGTGCAAAGTCTCTTTATGCTTTCTAGCGCCTTTGAGCAGCTAGACTAACCGAAACGAATTGTGTAAAAATAAACCAAATTAAAACAAGGAAAAGATATAACGATTATCATATTAATTTTTAATTATGTTTAAATTCAGGAATAAAAAGTTATAAGTCCTTTTAAAAGTCATTTTTGCTCCTATAATTTTTATTAACCCCACACTCTGTTTTGAGCAACGCGGCCCCGTGGGAACGGGTTCGATTGAATTTTTAAAACGGATTAAAATTGTAAAAGTTTTTTTCAGTTCGAAACCTTGTTTATTATTCGTATTTTTGACCCAGCAATGTTGCTGGCGGCACGAATTGCAAATAATTCAAACATTTATAAATTAAAAATAAGATTCTGCAATCAATTTGCCTTTATTGTCAACTTTATCTTTGGAGAATAATAGATTGATTTCTTTAAGCCGTGTAGCATTCAAAGGGCTCAAAAGCTTGCGAATTCTTAATCTATCTGGAAATCCGCTGTATTGGATCTCCACCGATGGTAACTTTTAAACTTAATAAAAAAATTATGAATTTTGAGCTTTCTAGGATTGTCAAAATTAAAACTCGGTGACATCAAAGATTTTTGGTTTGACGATAAAATAAAACTATAACAGAACTTGGTGATGATAATGACCCTTGTTGAACAGATCATGAATATTTAAATGATACAGAATGCGCGCCACGGTTGGCTACCCAAATTTAAATCGATTCTATTGTATTTTTCAAATATTCTGAATCTTTCCAGCGAGGGTCTTTGATTCATATCGTTGAGATAGTCAATTGTTTATATTTCCGAAAAAATCGGATCTTTCGAAAATTTCTAAAATTTTTTTGGCATTGAGTTTTCGGTGTCGAATATGACCATAATAATTCAAAACAATACTTCCAAAAAATTTATATCACGAAAAAAAAGCCGATTTATCATCTTCTGATCATGAAAAATAATCATTTTAGTATTTTGGCCATGTCCGATTCTGAGTGAACTTTATCTCAACAAAACGGAGACGGAATATTTAACCATGGACCACTTCCGACCAATTGTTCGCTTTTTGAAATTTATCAGCTTCAAAAGTTCTTTATTTCAAAGTAATCCACTCCAAGTAGAGGATATAAAATAACAACTAGTATAAAAAGATATAAAGATTTTTTTTTCGAAAATTGTTAAAGTAATTCGACTTCAGTTAACTGCTTTTTAAATACAGATACTAAAAGTGAAGAACAACTTTCGAAAAAAAATTTCAGCGCAAAAAACTACCCTAAGTCCTTACTTTTCGTTATTATTTGGCATAGAGTAGCTGATTTTTTTGCTAGCTTGGCCTGATTACACTAACTCACCATTTATGGAAACCCCCTGAAATGAAAACCCATTACCATTTATGGAAACCAATGTTTTCGCGAAAGTGGGTTTCAATAAATGGTAAGTTAGTGTATATTAAACAAATTGTTCTCTTTTTAGATCTACACCCCGTATGCCCCGTATACGGTAAGCGGTTCAAAAACTCAATTTTAATGATTCGAAATAAGTGGATAGTATTGGTTTCATCATTTAAAACTCATTCGGCATCTTTTGAATCGGTTTGCTATTCGGTGAAGACGCATATTCTCATTGCATGGCAATAAAACGCAGCAATATTAACATTGCATAAATGTTTTCCGGCAACACGATGTTGAACCGGCGCCTGAAATTGGCTGGCCAAAAATAAACGATAGGTGTGGAGGCGGCCAAATTTGCCGATCTGCAGAAGAGCCACATAGGCTGTATATCAAAGATTAGGATCTTTAGACCTGGGGTTTTGCGTTCGCGTTTGACCAATGAGGGGACCAAAATAACGACGTTAACCAATAAGAGATTCGAAAATAAGTTTTACGCGAACGCAAAACGCGAGACCTAAAGATCCTGATTTCAGATATAACTGTACGTTATTTTTAGCGATCATAATTTCTTTAATGTTTTCGAAGTTAAGTTCGTAATATTATTGTTACAGCAAGTCACTGAAGTTATCTTTATTTTTTTATTAATATAGTATATATATTCTATATTTATTACTATATTTATATTCTATATTTTTTCTCAGCTTTAAGTCAGTGTCAAAAACTTCGTGAAATAAATATGGCTGGAATTCGCCCGCTTGCTGCCGAACCTATGACAGAAATGAATAGCTTGGTTTCATTGGACATGAGTGATAATACAATGTACAATTTCTCAATTTTAACGTCTCAACCGATGTTAGAAACCATTATTTTAGATTTGAATATTTTCAGTGAACTCAACTTTTCAAATTTTCCGGTCATGCCAAAATTGAAAACCTTGTCGATGAGAAATTGTCAAATCAAATCTATTGCTTCAAATTATGGAATCTGGGATTTGAAACTAAAACGTCTTACCAAACTAAATTTGAGGTAAATATAATCTCAAAAGCGTCTAAAACGGTATAACCACTGCGTCTAGCCTGAGCTTATTAATTCGAGGTCCAGGGGGTTCCAATGGACAATATTAAATTAGCTTTTTATATCCAATAATTTATTTTATTATACTTGCATTAACTTAATCGTGAATTTTTGGTCATGAAAAAATTAATATTGAATCGATATTATCGTAACATATTTAAAGGCTTTGATTAATTGCTGTTGCCGTTTTTAAATCTTGACTTTTGAGCACCATTTCACGAATGAACAAAATTTGAATAGGATATTGCTTTTTACAAGTTCCTAAATTTTTTTTTGAAAACATGCTGGTAATATCCGTTATTAAAAGAAATTAAATTTTTATTAATTGATCGATCATCTTTCTTCCAAATTACTTGAAAAGTTTCAAGATATCGTCGGAAATAATTATTTTCAATTTGTTGGATAATTTTCTGGAAGTAAACTGACTTCGGATTACTCAGTGAAATATTAATAATGTTGTCATTCCTAGCGATCAAAATGCAGGTTGGAACAGGGAGAAAAAGTTAACCAGGTCGGGTCCGGTCGATTTTTTGTGTAACATTTTTCAGGTCAAACGTCGACCGGAGTCCTTTTTGTCAAGTCAAAAAATAATTTTTGACCTGGGTCCGGTCGAGTTGGGTCGAAAGTCGGGTCGGGTCAATCGGCTAATAACTTAACATTATTTGAAAAATCCGATCTCTGGGTTGAAGACCCTCCAATAAGGTAGGAACGAGAAATTTTATTTTGCTTAAACTTTTGCTTACCTTTGTGAAATACTTCAAATTCTAGCCTTTGAAAAAATATTACGTTCAGTACAAAAGGTTTTTAAAACGTTGTTAGCTACTTCTCAAAAATTAACAAAACATTTTTAAATTTCCTATGTTTTAGCAAGAGATTTTTGATTTTTCCGAAAACAAATTTCAAGAAATATTCTGAGCTTGAACAAAGGCAATTTTAAACCAGTTTTACATTTGAAAGCAGTAGCTGACATTTTTTAAATTTTTTTGTGCACTGAACGTAATATTTTTTTAAGGGCTACAATTTTCACATTATTAGGAAAAAAATTTGCCGTCCGACCATACAGGGAAGGGCACCGAGCTAAAATATCTGCTCGGAAAAAACCAAGCGGGTCGGATCAAACCGATCAGATCGGTTTTTTCCGATCCGATCCGATCATATTTTTTGCCGCTCGGTTTTTTTCCGATTTGTTGACAAATTTCTAACTTCAAATTAAAGATTTTTTTTTAATTTCAGTATTTAACATAACTTTTTTCAGCGGCCTTTGGCCGATTTGGATCTTTTCTGTTAAAGATCAAATACGAAACATAAATCCTCTCTAGCTCCAAAAAATGTTATAGAATGTTCTAACTCGATCCCAAATAACTTAATGGGGGACCCGCTTTAGTTACGAAAAGTGCAAATTTTCACTTTTTAACAACTAATACGGCCCATGAACCCTTGTGAGCATATAAAAAAAAGTTTCGCCAAGGCACCAGAGCCACAATCGTGGCTCTACTTTAAATGATGTTTACAGAAAGGTTAAGGCAGTTGGAATTTGAATTTTTTTCTGCATAACGAAGTTGAGAAGTAATATTATCGCATTCGAAATTTTATATTCTAGAATTTCAATTTTATTCTAGAAAAATAGTGAGAAAGCAAGGTAACTATATCACGTGATACACGGTCACAGTTGTCTTCACAATGACCTTCCGTCGGAAACGATGCACAAGTATCTGGCCTACGTCATCGTTTTTCCGCTTTGATTTATATCTCATACATCAAAAGTAATTTAAATAAGTAAGGCAAATATTTGATGGAAAAAATCATGATTTTCGATTAAAAATTTCATTTTCCCCTATAAAAGCAGATTATTACACTTTTTTCATCATTTCCAAGTTAATATGGTAATGAAGTACAACTGTTGACAGCTTTAGATAGCTTAAATTCACTTTTATATAATTAATTTTTTCATGGGATACTTGAAGTTGAAAATTTAGAAATTTTCAATTCCAAAAAAAATGTCTGCCCTAGATACCAATAAATTTTATTTAAACTGTTATGCATTGCACAAAACGCTTTCTTAAACTGGCTAATCTCACACTTGTATTTTATGTCTATGTCTGAAATAATTTTTCAGGAAGTGAAACATAGGCGAAAATCCTTATAAATCAACACCCCGTTATTCTGGAACCTAACATTCGAAAAAAATTTCAATTATTTTTTCGGAAACCGGAATCAAAATTCTTTATAATGTGTTTGAAAGAAAAGATTCTACGATCCCGTTTTTTGCCGTTTTTGAATGATTTTAGGTATGCTAGAGCCACAATTGTGGCCTCTGTGCTCACAAGGGTTAAGCCTTCCAGCTACGTCAAATCACACTTTTGTTCAGTATGTACGCATTTTTTCAAAACAATGTTAAAATCCGAGCTAGTCGATCCGATCAGCAAATTTCAAATCGGGCCTTCGATCGATCACATTTTTTTTCCAGCTGCGGGTCCGATCCGATCAGCAAAAATTTTGAAACCCGAAATTTCCGATCCAATCAGCAAAATCTGCTCGGATGCCCTTCCCTGCTACCATACCCCACAATCTCTTGAATAATGAATTGACATAAATCTTTATTACACATAATGTAGTGTTAATTATTTCTCAATTTATATTCGTAACCTATATTTTGAATTTGAGTGAAAACAACCTGACAAATCTTGATGCCAGAATACGCGATAAAAATGCACCAAAAATAGAAATCAATTTGAGGTCGGTGAATATTCTAAACTCTCAATAAAACATCTTCTAATTAACGTGACTCTCAAAAAATTGC
Organism: Oikopleura vanhoeffeni; assembly: GCA_004367855.1. Classification (NCBI taxonomy): domain Eukaryota; kingdom Metazoa; phylum Chordata; class Appendicularia; order Copelata; family Oikopleuridae; genus Oikopleura; species Oikopleura vanhoeffeni. The sequence goes on along the minus strand of SCLH01001285.1, from coordinate 244,306 downwards.
CAATTTTGAATTTTATTACATTTATTAAACATGTATTTAACATGCATATTTACCTGCTAAAAGCGATAATAATCTAACTTGTTCTTGTTATTTGAAATGGTTAACAAATGTTACGAGCACGAGTTTATGCAAAAATGGGCTTGGAAAAGAACAGCTAATCTCAAATGTTAGTTTATCATTAACAGAAAACGGTTTTAAAAGATTGCTTGATTTTGATGGTTAATTTCACCATCTATTTTTTTAAATATTTAATTTCAATTTCGTGGGCTTTATCCTTTTCCCGACCAAAGTCCATCTTCAAAATGAATGGATCTTTATAGCGCGTGTTCGAATCCTACTAATGCTGTCTTAGTGATTGTCTGGAGTATGATTATATGCAAGGGTGTTTGATATTGGGACCGCCAAAGTTAATCGATGTGTTATCCTTCAAGCCATCACTAAGACAATCACTAAGATTTCTCTCACGAAAATTTTTGTTGGACAAATAAACACCTGATTTAAGAGTTTTGAGCATAATGATATTTTCCTAAAAGGTCACGTGATCTTATTTTTCAAGACATAAGAATTAATATATGACATATTCCAAACCTTATTCTTCGATTATTTCGTCACGTGATTTTATTAGGACTTTGGTGTAATGAGAAAAAAGTCTTAAAAACGTTTGAAGTTCATCAACAAATGGTTTTGACGTGATTTGAGTACTTTTTCAAATAACCGTATATGGTGTATAGGGTGGCCGCGATTGGTGCAAAGTCATATTTATAAGAAAAACGCCATTTTGGACACCTAGGAGTTAAAATGGAAAAAAATCTATATGAAACTTTTTCTTCCCTGGGGTCGATTACCTCACCTCCATGCATTTTTAAGACGATCTGAGAACTTTCATTTTTTGACTTGGCTGAATCGCGGCCACATTAATGGTGTATCGTATATCAAATTATCGTTAATTTCAAAGTTCATCTTAGAGACTTGTAAGTACCCTCAACAGAATCGGAAGGGTCGACTTTTTGAAGAAAATATTAGATATTTTAGCTTTGGGGTATATTTGAGAGTAAAATAATCTCAATAAAAAAATGACGGTATTTTCGATGACTCATCACTTCCGGTTTAACCGGAAGTGAGGTTAAAATTGTGTTTATTTATTTATATATTACTTGGGCGGTATATTTGAGGGTAAACTAACCTTAAGAAAAATTGGCGGTATTTTCGATGAGTCATCACTTCCGGTTTAACCGGAAGTGAGATTAAAATTGTGTTTATTTATTTAATTATTACTTGGGGATATATTTGAGGGTAAAATATTGTCAAAAATAATTTGTGGGTATTTTCGATGACTCCCGGTTAAATCGAAAGTCAGGTAAATTTTACTTTTATGAGTTCATTTATTTTGAAGTGGATTAGGAAGTAAAATGGATTTAAAAAGGTGGCATTTTCAATAAATGGTCAGTTCCTGTTCAGTTGTCTTAAAACTTAGTTTTATTACCCATATAATACGCAGAACTGGATTCGAAAGTGAAATAATTGACAAAAAAAATTGTGTCAGTCACTATTGACATTCACAATTGCAAATTCTAGATTTTGAATTGTTACATTTTTAAGGTCATTTCTGTTTAATCTTGAGAATGATAATACATCGACACTACTGTGGTTCTTGTCTAAGCGGACACAAGTCTTAGCGGACAAAACCGGCAAAACCTACGCATTTTTTTAAAAACCCTCGAAACACCTAAATCTAAGCGGACAAAACCGAATTTTTTCGAAACATTTAAAAAAATTTCAAGCTTTTTATTTTAAGAGGGTTGCGGTCGCACTCTTTTTGGGTACTTTGGGCTGAAAAAATTGCACGAAATTGCTAGGGAACTCTCAGAAAGCATAAACTTATTAAAAAACGAAAAAAAAATCTAAAAAAAAAGTTCGAAATTTTCATTTTTTTCAGAATTTTTCTGAGTATTTTTTTTCGACCAGAAAAACTCAAATATAAAAAAGCTGTAAGCAGATTTTTTGATCAGTGAAACTCAAGTTTTCATTTGGTGGTACTTTCGACTAATCCGATGACTTTTATCTTCGAGTTTCACTTCCGGTTTACTAAAATGCGATTCTCTAGAATTCAACAAACAATTTAAAATTCTGCTTCATCATATCAACCAAATATATTTCTCCATCTTTTCCCAAATTTATACTGCATTCTGAAATGTAACCTAGGAGGAGATAGATTTTGAATAGCAAAAACCTTGAAATTAGGCGGTTTTTCGCACTTTCTAGAAAAAACTAGTTGGACATTTAAAACTTTCGATCATATTCCAATCATAAGTGTTTCCGTGGTTCATACCAAGTTTGAGTGAAATCGTATGCAAGCTCTAGGAGAGATAGATTTTGAAAATTCGGTTAGGTCGTTCTAGAACTTGCCGCATGGCGTCACCAGGTCGACCAAAAATTTATTCTGAATAAATTGTTATTGTAGATTAAGGATAGATCTACCAATGGCTATTCTCAAAAGTTTTGAAGCACTTTAGTATTCTGGTAAAGTGGGTACAAAAGTAATTTTTGCGACCGCTACCCCTTAAGGTATTTTAACAAGTTTTAAATAATTATTCTTCAACGGCGGAGTGGGGAAGAGCTCCTGGCAGAAGTTTATTCTTATGCCCTAGCCTTGGGTTCGAAATAACGGGGTAACCAAATATATTTATATTACAGTCAATACACTTAGGTCGTTTTTTTGTCGTCCAACCCATTGTGAATTCGACTGGGAGAACTAAGAACGATAGCGAAAAATAATATAAATAAATATGCGGTGGACACGTGACGGTCATGTGACGGAAATCAGTCATCGAAATTAGGAAAAATTGTCGGTAAATAAAGCAGAGCCCTAGTTGAGTTTTACTCAAAAAAAATTTCATCCGGCGCTTAAATGAGCAAAAAACTTTTTTTTTTTTTGACCAAGTTTTTTGCTCATTTAAGCGCCAGATGAAATTTTTTTGAGTAAAACTCAACTAGGGGCTCTGCCCACGTTCTCTGTGGTCAATAAAAGCTATAAAAGTATTCTCTATCTTCAAACACTCAGGGAGGAGTAGGCTTTTGAAGTGAAAATAGTGCCACTTTGAAAGGTCGTTTCTGATTGGTCGGCTTATCAGAGGCCTCTGATGTGTTTTTGGTAGAAGCAAGATCAATGTTCAATTATCCATAACTGAATCCTATGTTCGTGCTGTTTTCTAGTATTTCATTGAGGGCGACGCTGAAAACGGCCTTAAATGCGACCAGTACTCCTTAAGGGAGTGGTTGTCGCTGATTAAAGTCTTTTTTTAAGGTTTTATACCATGGTTTCTTGATAAACTGGTAGATGTGGGTATTGAAAAACTTTCCGAACGTGCAGAACAACCCAGAAGATAATATTAATACTGTAGTGATTATTCAACCTACGCCCACGCACTCACCCGAATAAGCCCTCACAAAACACTAAAAAGCTTATTCCCCCCTACAATTAACAATCATTTTTTCTAATTTTTTTAAGTCAAGTTCCGGAGAAGCAATATCAACAATATCTAGAGCTTTTATTTTCAAAAATTTTGCTTCTAACGGAAAAAAGGCAAAAAAAACGAAAAAATCCACGAAATAATGTCGAAAACAAAAAAAAATTATCTGTCAAAAGAAAATTAAAAAAAAGGCTATTGATTATTGTTAATATTGCTTCTTCGGAACTTGACTTAAAAAATTAGAAAAATTTATGTAAATTGTGGGAGGAGTAAGCTTTTTAGTGTTCGAATATTAAAAATATAGCAACCTTCATATGCCCTCCAAAACGAAAAGTCTAATCAAAATTTCGAAAAACGCTCTGGATTGTTCTTAACCCACATACTCAGAAGTTCAAAAACAGTGACGTACTCAGCGGGTGGCATATTTGGGACACTGACTTTAAAAAATCATATTTTTATCCAAGTATCCGTTTGCGAAAATACAAACTATTAATTCGAAGGCTTTAAACAATTATTTGATAGAAAAAATATGAAAATATATTTTTCGTTTTTTTACGATAATTTTTTTATGAGAGAATATCGTAAAATGAAGATATTGAAAAAAAATTGAAGAAACGGTAATGAAATCAGTTTCACATATAAATATAAAAAAATATCCGCCTGATAATTTGCCGCAGTAAGAGACCTTTTGCGATAATTTTTTAGAATAACAACGGCAAAAGTTCTTTAATCAAGTTTGTGCGACAAAAAATAAAAGAATTTAGTTGAAAGGACACGTCGCAAACGACCGGTGTTTGTGTCCGACTTTTACCAAGGTGTTCAAAAGTAAATAGTATTCAAGTACACTTTAGGAGTTATCGGACACTCTCAGTTGTTATTTTGCAACGAAAATAAATGATAATCATTTAAATTTTTATAGGAAATATTTTTATAGAAATCGAAAAAAATTTGATGTGTGAAAATCAAAAAGTAAGAAAAAATTTCAGTTTTATGATATTTTTCTTTACATTTTTTGAACATAAACTAAATCTTTAAAATCATGGTGGCAAAATCCTTAAAAATCAAATTTATTTTTATTTTTTCAAGTTCAAATTCATGATTTTTTCAGGTCCCCGATTTAGGGTCCACAACATTGCTTTATCTCAAGACACAAAAGATAGAGAAAAATAATATTAGCCAAAAGAATAGAGAATTGCAAAAAAATGCGATAATTTTGAATAAAAATGTGATCAGAAAAAGTTAACTTATTTAAACAGAGGGCTCGCAAGTCACATTGGCCAGATATGGCCAGCGCTGAGTATGTGGGTTAAACTAGTTTTTTGAGCTTCCAGATACAAGAATAAACCGAAATTATCTTGAAAATTGGCGGAGGAGTAGGCTTTTGAAAAAACCCCGTAAATCTCGATTTCAGATATCGTTTTTGAAAATCTTTTGAAGTTTCCTGTCCGAGAAAAACTAAATTTCGGAAAAAAAACGCTTTGGATTATTCTTTGTATTTATGGTCTGGAGCCGGACCACAAAATAAAGGAAAATAATAAAAATTGACGGAGGAGGTAGGCTTTTTTAGTGTTTTTTTTAGAGGTTCACTTATACGTTTAATGTGAGTGCGTAGGTTGAGTTGTGTATCATTACTAAATGTCTGAAGATTGCGAAAAGTTGTTCTTTACGTGAAAAAGGTTTTTTGGGATTCCACCATAGCTAGTTTAGCCAAAAACCGCATCTTAAACAGGCAAATCAGCGACAACCACTCCCTTAAAGGATGGGTGTCATCCTTACTTTCCTCTTCAAGGTCATTTCTCCTCTCCTAACTGTCTGTATTTCAAAAAACATTTGTTACTAACAGACCCTTCTATTTTACTCTCCGTTTCTTCTTCTCTTCCTCCCCCTAGCTCGCCCTCGGTTTTTGAATCTTCTTCACCTTCTTATCCTATTCTTTTGAACCAGACACCTACGTGAAGTTTGATCAAATTTAAGCTCTTAAAGTATTTCAAGACATTTTCATACTTCAACATCCATTTTTGCACGAACAAAAGTGTAAGCTAAAAGACTGTATCATTTTAGAGTTTCTTTGATCAAGACTTTTTTTCCATTACACCAAGTTAAAACGATCACATGACCTTCAATTGGGAAATGAGGTTTTAACCACAATAAACAAATAATGAACAAATTTTCGCCGAAAAATTTTGGGGCCCTATAAACACCTAATTTAAGAGAGGTGTAATAAGGGAAAAATCTTAAAAACGTTTGGAAGTTCCTCCCCAAGTTTTTTTATGTGAATTTGAGTACTTTTTCAGAATACCGTATATTGTGTACTGTATATCAAATTACCGTAAATTTCATGATGAAATATTAGCAACTATGCTATAATTACTTAATGGATCATATTTAT
>SCLH01001285.1:221551-238426 GCA_004367855.1 Oikopleura vanhoeffeni | reverse complement strand
TATGTGTCCAAACAACATCACAATTTTGGGTTTAGGGGTTCCCCCTAACGGGGCGAAGCCACATGAACACACAGAATAGGGGGGTCTTGGGGTTTCCCCCCATTAATTGTGTCCTAAACAACATACAAGGTCACTTCCATAATAATGTAAGCTTATCTTGCTTTTTCACCGAGAGTAAAGAAGTGTACCATTTGTTGTTTGTCAAAACAGATAAGAATGTACTATTCAAGATGGTCTCCCCCCTCCATATAATCGTGTCCTACAACACAGACAATTGGGGGGTTTTAGGTGGTCTCCTTACGTGGGCCGAAGCCCACATCGAACACACTTAGGGGGTTTGGGGGTTTCCCCCCCATATAATCGGTCCTAATACCATACAATTAGGAGGGTTTTCTGGGGGTCTCCACTAGCGTGGGCGAAGCCCACATCGAACACACTATAGGGGGGTTTCCCCCCCATTAATTCGTGTCCTAACAACCATCATTTGGGGGGTTTTTTTTAGGGGGTCGCCCCCTAAAACCGTGGGCGAAGCCCACATCGAACACACTTAGGGGGTTTGGGGGGTTTCCCCCCGCATACATTGTTCCTAAAACAACCATACATTGAGGGGTTTAGGGGGTATCCCCCTAACGTGGCGGAAGCCCACAACTCGACACATTAGGGGAGATTGGGGTTCCCCCTCACATACAGTTCTAACACATGCCATCACAAATACTTGGGGTTAGGGAGTTCCCCCGGCAACGGCGAAGCCACATCAGAGAAACACCTAGGGGGTTGGGGGGTTTCCCCCCCCCATTCAATTGTGTCCTAAACAACCGTACAATTTGGGGGGTTTTAGGGGCTCCCCCTAACGGGCGAAGCCCACATCGAACACACGTTAGGGGGGTTGGGGGTTTCCCCCCATATAATTTGTGTCCTAAACAACCATACAATTTGGGGGGTTAGGGGTCTCCCTAACGTGGGCGAAGCCCCACATCGAACACAATAGGGGGGTTTGGGGGTTCCCCCCCATACATTGTGTCCTAACCAACACATACAATTTGGGGTTTTGGGGTCTCGCCGTCTACGGGCGAAAGCCAACATCGAACACACTTAGGGGGTTTGGGGGTTTCCCCCCCAGTATATAATTGTGTCCTTAACAACCAAACAATTGTGGGGTTTTAAGGGGTCTCCCTACAGTGGGCGAAGCCCACATCGAACACACTTAGGGGGGTATTGGGGTTTCCCCCCATATAATTGTGTCCTAATCACCAGACAATTTGGGGGTTTTAGGGGGATCTCCCCCTAACGTGGGCGAAGCCCACATCGAACAACCTAGGGGGTTTGGGGTTTCCCCCCGCCTAAGTCCTTACACCGTTACAATTTGGGGGTTTTACGGGCTCCCCCCTACCGTGGGCGAAGCCACATCGAAACAACTGCGGCTCATCGGCGGTTCCACCCCATAATTGTGTCCTTCACAACATACAATTTAGGAGTTAAGGGTTCCGATAACGTGGCCGAGCCCACATCGACTACAACTCCTAGGGGGTTATGGGGGGTTCTCCCCCATATCCATGTGTCCTTAAACAACCATACAATTTGGGGGGTTTTAGGGGTCTCCCCTAACGTGGGCGAAGCCACATCGAACCCACATTAGGGGGTTTGGGTGTTCCACCCCCCATATTAATTGTGTCCTAACAAACGTACAAATTGCGGGTTGTTAGGGGGCTCCCCCCATACGTGCGAAGCCCACATCGACACTCTTAGGGGGTTGGGGTTCACCCGCCACCTATAATCAGTGACCAAACAACCATACAATTTGGGGGGTTTGGGGTTCCCCGTAACGTGGGCGAAGCCCACAGTCGAACACACATAGGGGGGTTTGGGGGGTTTCCCCCCATATAATTGTGTCCTAAAACAACCATACAATTTGTCCTTCCATTAAATATGTAACTTATCTTGGCTTTTCACCGAGAGTAAGCAGGTACAATTTTGTTTTTGTCAAAACAGATTAAGAATTGTATATTCAAGATGGATTCACATAATTCAAGTCTCGATTTTTACAATGATGCGATGACAGCGCCAAATTTACGGTATTCATTAATAGAAATGTTCAAATATTATTTTAGTCATGAATCATGACTCATGAATCAGACTCGTGATGCAATTGAAATAATCATTTCCGTCAATAACAATAATCTCATTTTTCCTCTTTGGTTCTTGCGTCATGAAATTAAACTTTTTCTGCTTTGAATGAGGTATGATCAAAAAACGCTTAAAATTCAATCTCTTGAAATCGGATATTTTTTTTGTAAAATTCAATTTTAAAGTTTTTTTTGGAAAGCAAAGTCATAGAGTCTAAGTCTTGGAGAAACAGAATGGATTATTTTCAGTAATGTTGCATTACAAATTAGTGTCAAAGAAATAATCAGCAGGATAAAATATGAAATTTTTTTAGATTGAAAAAGTTTTCCTGAATTATACCATCATAAAAATTACATTGTGCTCTAACGAAAGCTAAGAAAAGAGTAGAAATTTTAAAAATTGTTACTCACATTCAAAACAGGGGCTCCGTGCACAATTTTCGCTCGTTTGTTAAACACGTGGTATAAGAAAATGAGTCATTTCTTTTATCGCGGTCATTAGTCCGTGTTGTTGAAAACGCCTGTCATTGGGATCTCTTTAGATATAGCGTATATATAGCGTATGTACAGTGTAATTATCAACTCAAATTAAGACTTTCTTAAAAAGATATATTTCCAGTTCTAACGTTAACAAAATGCAATATTTATCAGTGAGACTGACGGCAAGAAGTATTCCTTTGTGCAACATTTGAATTTGAAAAATAATCGAATTTCACAGCTCATAGGAATTGTTAATGATTTAATAATGATCAGTTCAACTTTTATCTACGTCGAATAAACAAAATTTTAAATTAAATTTTTTTAGCCCACATTTCCAGGTTCCATTTGAGCCTAGAAATTTACTTCATTTTTCACAAATTTTACAATGTGCAAAGTCTCTTTATGCTTTCTAGCGCCTTTGAGCAGCTAGACTAACCGAAACGAATTGTGTAAAATAAACCAAATTAAAACAAGGAAAAGATATAACCATTATCATATTAATTTTAATTAGTTTAAAATCAGGAATAAAAAAGTTATAAGTCCTTTTAAAAGTCATTTTTGCTCCTATAATTTTTATAACCCCACACTCTGTTTGAGCAACGCGCCCCGTGGGAACGGGTTCATTGAGTATTTTAAAACGGTTAAAATTGTAGTTTTTTTCAGTTCGAAACTTTGTATTATTTTTCACGTATTTTTGACCAGCAATGTTGCTGGCGGCGAGCCGAATTGCAAATAATTCAACATTTAGTAAATTAAAAATAAGATTCTGCAATCATTTGCTTTATGCAACTTTATCTTTGAGAATAATAGATTGATTTCTTTCAGCCGTGTAGCATTCAAAGGGCTCAAAAGCTTGCGAATTCTTATCTATCTGGAAATCCGCTGTATTGGATCTCCACCGATGGTACTTTTAAACTTAATAAAAAATTATGATTTTGAGCTTTCTAGGATTGTCAAAATTAAAACTCGGTGAGCATTCAAAGATTTTTGGTTTGACGATTAAATAAAACTTAACAGAACTTGGTGAGATAATGACCCCTTGTTGAACAGATCATAGAATATTCAAATGATACAGAATGCGCAGCCAACGGTTGGCTACCCAAATTTAAATCGATTCTATTGTATTTTTTCAAATATTTGAGATCAGTCCAGCGAGGGTCTGTTGATTCATTCGTTGAGATAGTCAGAGTGTTTATATTTCCGAAAATCGGATCTTTCGAATTTCTAAATTTTTTGGCTTGAGTTTTCGGTGTCGAATATGCATAATAATTCAAAACATATCTTCAACAAAATTTATATCACGAAAAAAAGCCGATTTATCATCTTCTGATCATGAAAAATAGATCATTTTAGTATTTGGCCATGTCCGATTCTGAGTGAACTTTATCTCAACAAACGGAGACGGAATATTAACCATGGACCATTCGACCAATTTTTCGCTTTTTAAATTTATCAGCTTCAAAAGTCTATATTTCAAAGTAATCGCACTCCAAGTAGGGATATAAAATAACAACTAGTATAAAAAGATATAAAGATTTTTTTTTTCGAAAATTGTTAAGTAATTCGACTTCAGTTAACTGCTTTTTAAATACAGATCTAAAGGAAGAACAACTTCGAAAAAAATTTCAGCGCAAAAAACTACCCTAAGTCCTTACTTTCGTTATTATTTGGCATAGAGTAGCTTGATTTTTTTGTCAGCTTGGCCTGATTACACTAACTGACCGATTGTATGAAACCCCTGAAATGAAAACCCATTACCATTTATGGAAACCAAATGTTTTCGCGAAAGTGGGTTTCAATAAATGGTAAGTTAGTGTATATTAAACAAATTGTTCTCTTTTTAGATCTACACCCCGTATGCCCGTATACGGTAAGCGGTTCAAAAACTCAATTTTAATGATTCGAAATAAGTGGATAGTATTGGTTTCAATCATTTAAACTCATTCGGCACTTTTGAATCGGTTTTGCTATCGGTGCAGACGCATATTCTCATTGCATGGCAATAAAACGCAGCAATATTAACATATGCATAAAAGTTTTCCGGCAACACGATGTTGAACCGGCGCCTGAAATTGGCTGGCCAAAAAATAAACGATAGGTGTGGAGGCGGCCAAATTTGCGATCTGCAGAAGAGCCACATAGGCTGTATATCAAAGATTGGATCTTTGACCTGGGGTTTTGCGTTCGCGTTTGACCAATGAGGGGACCAAATAACGACGTTAACCAATAAGAGATTCGAAAATAAGTTTTACGCGAACGCAAAACGCGAGACCTAAAGATCCTGATTTCAGATATAACTGTACGTTATTTTAGCGATCATAATTCTTTAATGTTTTCGAAGTTTAAGTTCGTAATATATGTTACAGAGTCAACTGAAGTTATCTTTATTTTTTTATATATTATATATATCTATATTTATTACTAATTTATATTCTATATTTTTCTCAGCTTTAAGTCAGTGTCAAAAACTTCGTGAAATAAATGGGCTGTGGAATTCGCCCGCTTGCTGGCCGAACCATGACAGAAATGATAGCTTGGTTTCATTGGCCATGAGTGATAATACAATGTACAATTTCTCAATTTTAACGTCTCAACCGATGTTAAACCATTATTTAGATTGAATATTTTCAGTGAACCTCAACTTTTCAAATTTTCCGGTCATGCCAAATTGAAAACCTTGTCGATGAGAAATTGTCAAATCAAATCTATTGCTTCAAATTATGGAATCTGGGTTTGAAACTAAAACGTCTTACCAAACTAATTTGAGGTAAATATAATCTCAAAAGCGTCTCAAACGGTATAACACTGCGTCTAGCCTGAGCTTATTAATTCGAGGTCCAGGGGTCCAATGGACAATATTAATTAGCTTTTTATATCCAATAATTTATTTATTATACTTGCATATTAATCTGGAATTTTTGGTCATGAAAAAATTAATATTGAATCGATATTATCGTAACATATTTAAAGGCTTTGATTAATTGCTGTTGCCGTTTTTAATCTTGACTTTTGAGCACCATTTCAACGAATGAACAAATGTTGAATAGGATATGCTTTTTACAAGTTCCTAAATTTTTTTGAAACATGCTGGGTAATATCCGTTATTAAAAGAATTAAATTTTTATTAAATTGATCGATCATCTTTCTTCCCAAATTACTTGAAAAGTTTCAAGATATCGTCGGAAATAATATTTTCAATTGTTGGATAATTTTCTGAAGTAAACTGACTTCGGATTACTCAGTGAAATATTAATAATGTTGTCATTCCTAGCGATCAAATGCAGGTTGAACAGGGAGAAAAAGTTAACCAGGTCGGTAGGGTCCGGTCGATTTTTTGTGTAACATTTTTCAGGTCAAACGTCGACCGGAGTCCTTTTTGTCAAGTCAAAAAATAATTTTTGACCTGGGTCGGGTCGAGTTGGGTCGAAAGTCGGGTCGGGTCAATCGGCTAATAACTTAACATTATTTGAAAAATCCGATCTCTGGGTTGAAGACCCTCCAATAAGGTAGGAACGAGAAATTTTATTTTGCTTAAACTTTTGTTACCTTTGTGAAATACTTCAAATTCTAGCCTTGAAAAAATATTACGTTCAGTACAAAAAGGTTTTAAAACGTTGTTAGCTATTTCTCAAAAATTAACAAAACATTTTTAAATTCCTATGTTTTGCAAGAGATTTTTGCATTTTTTCCGAAAACAAATTTCAAGGAAATATTCTGAGCTTGAACAAAGGCATTTTAACCAGTTTTCATTTGAAAGCAGTAGCTGACATTTTAAATTTTTTGTGCACTGAACGTAAATTTTTTTTAAGGCTACAATTTTCACATTATTAGGAAAAAATTTGCCGTCCGACCATACAGGGAAGGGCACCGAGCTAAAATATCTGCTCGAAAAACAAGCGGGTCGATCAAACCGATCAGATCGGTTTTTTTCCGATCCGATCCGATCATATTTTTTGCCGCTCGGTTTTTTCCGATTTGTTGACAAATTTCTAATTCAAAGTAAAGATTTTTTTTTAATTTCAGTATTTAACATAACTTTTTTTCAGCTGCCTTTGGCCGATTTGGATCTTTTCTGTTAAGTGTCAAATACGAAACATAAATCCTCTCTAGCTCCAAAAAAATGTTATAGAATGTTTCTAAACTCGATCCCAAAACTTAATGGGGACCCGCTTTAGTTACGAAAAGTGCAAATTTTCACTTTTTAACACTAATACGGCCATGAACCTTGTAGCATATCAAAAAAAAGTTCCGCCAAGGCAACCAGAGCCACATCGTGCTTACTTTAAATGCTGTTTACAGAAAGGTTAAGGCAGTTGGGAATTTGAATTTTTTTCTGCATAAGGAAGTTGAGAAGTATATTATCGCATTCGAACATTTTATATTCCTAGAATTTTCATTTTTAGTTCTGGAAAATATAGTGAGAAAGCAAGGTAACTATATCACGTGATCACACGGTCACAGTTGTCTCACAATGACCTTCCGTCGGAAACGATGCACAAGTATCTGGCCTACGTCATCGTCTTTTCCGCTTTGATTTATATCTCATACATCAAAAGTAATTTATAAGTAAGTCGAAATTTGATGGAAAAATCATGATTTTCATTAAAATTTTCATTTTTCCCCTATAAAGCAGATTATTACACTTTTTTCAATCATTTCAAGTTAATATGGTAAGAAGTAACTGTTGACAGCTTTAGATAGCTTAATTCACTTTAAATAATTAAATTTTTCATGGGATACTTGAAGTTAAAATTTAGAATTTCAATTCCGAAAAAAAATGTCTGCCCCTAGATACCAATAAATTTTATTTCAACTGTTATGCATTGCAAAAAACGCTTTCTAAAACTGGCTAATCTCACACTGTTATTTTATGTCTAGTGTCTGAAATAATTTTTCAGGAAGTGAAACATAGGCGAAAAATCCTTATAAATCAACACCCCGTTATTCTGGAACCTAACATTCGAAAAAATTTCAATTATTTTTTCGGTAACCGAATCAAAATTCTTTATAATGTGTTTGAAAGAAAAGATTCTACGATCCCGTTTTTGCCGTTTTTGAATGATTTTAGGTATGCTAGAGCCACATTGTGGCTCTTGTGCTCACAAGGGTTAAGCCTTCCAGCTACGTCAAATACACTTTGTTTCAGTATGTACGCATTTTTTCAAAACAATGTTAAAATCCGAGCTAGTCGATCCGATCAGCAAATTTCAAATCGGGCCTTCGATCGATCACACATTTTTTTCCAGCTGCGGGTCCGATCCGATCAGCAAAAATTTTGAAACCCGAAATTTCCGATCCAACTCAGCACAAATCTGCTCGGATGCCCTTCCCTGCTACCATACCCACAATCTCTTGAATAATGAATTGACATAAATCTTTATTACACATAATGTATGTTTAATTATTTCTCAATTTATATTTCGTAACCTATATTTTGAATTTGAGTGAAAACAACCTGACAAATCTTGATGCCAGAATACCATAAAAAATGCACCAAAAATAGAAATCAATTTGAGGTGGTGAATATTCTAAACTCTCAATAAAACATCTCTAATTAACGTGACTCTCAAAAATTGCCAATTTTGATTTTATTACATTTATTAACATGTATTTAACATGCATATTTACCTGCTAAAAGCGATAATAATCTAACTTGTTCTGTTATTTGAAATGGTTAACAATATCGTAGCCACGAGTTTATATGCAAATGGGCTTGGAAAAGAACAGCTAATCTCAATGTTAGTTTATCATTAACAGAAAACGGTTTTAAAAGATTGCTTGATTTTGATGGTTAATTTCACCATCTATTTTTTTAAATATTTAATTTCAATTTCGTGGGCTTTATCCTTTTCCCGACCAAAGTCCATCTTCAAAATGAATGGATCTTTATAGCGCGTGTTCGAATCCTACTAATGCTTCTTAGTGATTGTCTGGAGTATGATTAGTATGCAAGGTGTTTGATATTGGACCGCCAAAGTTATCGATGTGTTATCCTTCAAGCATCACTAAGACAATCACTAACAGTTCTCTTCACGAAAAATTTTTGTGGACAAATAACAGCCTGATTTAAGTTTGAGCATAATGATATTTTCCTAAAAGGTCACGTGATCTTATTTTTCAAGACATAAGAATTAATATATGACATATTCCAAACCTTATTCTTCGATTATTTCGTCACGTGATTTTATGTAGGATTTGGTGTATGAGAAAAAAGTCTTAAAAAACGTTTTGAAGTTCATCAACAAATGTTTGACGTATTTGAGGTACTTTTTCAAATAACCGTATATGGTGTATAGGGGTGGCCGCGATTGGTGCAAAGTCATATTTATAAGAAAACGCCATTTTGGACACCTTAGGAGTTAAATGGAAAAATCTCATATGAAACTTTTTCTTCCCTGGGGTCGATTACCTACCTCCATGCATTTTTAAGACGATCTGAGAACTTTTCATTTTTGACTTGCTGAATCGCGGCCACATTAATGGGTATCGTATATCAAATTATCGTTAATTTCAAAGTTCATCTTAGAGACTTGTAAGTACCCTCAACAGAATCGGAAGGGTCGACTTTTGAAGAAATATTAGCAACTATGGGTCAACTATTGTACTGAAAGGGCGCCAGAGAGCAAAATCCTCCTGTGAAATCTGACCATTTTTGCTCTCTAGTACCTGGAAGTACATAGTTGCCCATAGTTGCTAATATTGGCATGAGAAAATTGACCCTCCCGATTATTTTAGTGGTACGTTCCAAGTTTATACAATGAACTTGAATTGACATTGGTTTGATATGACGTAGTTTAAAATATAAATAAACGTTTAATTCATTATTATTTAGCACTTTGTTGTGTAACTGGAGGTAATTTTCGCAACTTTTAATTGGCAGAATTGTCTGAATTGTATTTAAGTGGCGGAGCATTTCTCTTCTTTTCTTCCTTCCTGCCCTGCTGTTCGTGCGTGGTCCTGAAGAACAGGTAGGCTTTCCGTGTGATTACATAGTTTCGAAGTAGCTCAGTTCGTGTTCACAATTGCAATAAAAAGTTATGCGGAAAATTACCTCCAGTTACACACAAAAAGTGCTATAATAATATGACTTTAAACGTTTATTTAGTATTTTAAAACTACGGTCATATGCACACAATGTCCAATTTCAAGGGTTCATTGTATAAAACTTGAACCGTACCACTAAAATTAATCGGGAGGGTCAATTTTTTCTCATGCCATAATTAGAATATGGGTCAACTACTGTACCTTACAGGTCACTTAGAGGCAAAAGATGGTCAGATGTTCACAGGGGAGGATTTTTGCTCTCTGGCGCCCCTTTCAGTACATAGTTGACCCATCGTTGTTATAAATAAATTAACACAATCTTAACCTCACTTCCGGTTCAAAGTTTATAAATATTGTATTAAATAAACATTCTTACATCGGGTTTAGTTGGAAAAGGAGTTCCAATGAATAGTGGTTTTCAATATTTTCACAGATAGTTAGTTATGTTAAGAAATAAGAAATATAAACGTTTGCAAGAATGGACACTTTTATTGGAGATAAAAAAAATCACATTTTTTTTTCATATATCACTCAGAAAAAATGTACCAATCTGCCACATCGCTGCTACCCCCCTTAACATATTTATAGCATTTTTCATCAAAATCGAGGTTTATGTACTTATTCCCAAAAAATACTTAGAAAAAATCTGAAAAACCTCGAAAATTTTGAGAAAATTCTCGAATTTGTTTTTGTGGTATGACCGGAAATGCATTTTGTGGCCTTCCTGAGGCTATTTGGTGCATTTACCATGTCCCTAGCCTGATAATAAAAAACCGTTGAACCCCTTAATATTGTAATAATCATCGAATAATTTTATCGAATCGAGAAAACTAACAATTTTTTCCTAAAAAACGTGATTTTATCATGAATATTTTGAAATATCTTTTGATTTCCAACAGATATACTCAATCAGAAAAAAGCATTGAGTAGAACAGAGCACTGCGCAGTTATTGAGATAAACATACATTTCCTGGAGCTTATCATGAAGTAGTATCACATAGTTTAATTAACCTTGTTTTTGAAACGTATTTTTCTAGAATTAAACATGAAGTTTCTGGAATTAAATTTTTTTCTTTTAATTTAACTCTTCAACTTGATTATAAAGTAAAAATTGAAGGTTGATCTCATTATGAGATTCTCAGAAGAGTTTTCTGTGAACAGCGCCCAAAGTAGAGCTTCCTGAAAGGCTCTGGTGCCTCCGCGGAACTTTTTTTCTGTGCTTCCAAGGGTTAATAGAGTTATTCATTATTAAATATCAAATATTTGGTTATGCAAAGGCTGGATGAAACCACATATTTTTCATTGATTCGGCCAAAATTTTGATATCATACACTTTGTACTAAATCTACCGCAACAAACGATTGGTTTGAGCGAAATTATTATTGTCCACATCAAATTATGATTTTAAAACGTAATTTTTTGCAAATCATAGGGGTTTGCAGTTAAACTTGCAAAAAATAATTATTTGAATTTAGCTAATTAAAATTTTGAGTGACCACCATCAACATAATTTTCAAAACCTTCGTTTTTACTCAAAACTTTAGTGATTTTATAAAAAACTGACAATTTTGTGCTCAATAATTGCAAGCGATTTAAAATTGATATTTATTGTATGTTTCGCAATTTTGTAAAACTTTACTAAAGTAAAAGTAAGAAAGGCATACTCAATACTTTAATTCTCAAGATTAATCTTATTTTAACTTTAGAATTTGAAATTCAAACTTTTAATATCAAAAACAAAAATTGTATCATTCACGAAACAAATAAAAATTTTTAAAATCGCACATTCAGTGCTAATTTCCCACAACATTCTTCATTGATTTGGGCATTTAATTAATTTGCGATTATACAGTTTATTTTATTATGGTTAGGGATCCCGAGCAAAAAATCAGCTACCCGATAAAAAGTTTCTATAAATATAAGCCTGAAAGTTCAGGACAAAGTTTAGTTTTTGACGCTGAAAATTTTTGCCGAAAATTTTTGTCGGTGTTATTTAGGTATCACCAAAGTCTGCTCAAACCCGATGAAAGATGAAAATTCGTTATGATGCGCATCTTGCAATTCGCAAGCTTTGATACTTAGATGCCCTAAAAAATTCCTGCGCTCCAGTTTTCAAATAGAATCAGATAGAAATGACTTGCGATTTCTAAGGTATATTTTGTCCATTTTCCTTTTTATTCTTATCTTCAAAATTCCGTTTTTGCCTTCAGAAGTCATTAAATTTGCGGCGCAAATGGCTGGTTGAACATGTTTTGAACCTATAACTTAATCTACTTAGAACTTGGTTAGCAGATTTCACTTTTTTAAGGAAATCCTGAGAAGCTGTTTTCGTCAGAAAATTAGGTTACACTTGAAAACTTGATCTGAATTAATTTCATTTCGTTAAAGGCATGTTTCGTATTTCGTGAAATAGATTCAAAGATGTTAATGTTGAATTGATACTGTTTATTTTAAAGTTTAATGAGAAAGTTCAAAAAGCTAGAATTTGAAATATTGTTCTTTCCTTCATTCCCCACAAGCACACGATGTTTCATTTCGCACCTGCGCATCTGTGTTTTGAAACACAGATTAAATTTGTTTTTGAAATATCTCAAAGCATTAAATATTAACTTTTTGACATAAATTGTTATGGTACTTACTCTAACTTATTCACTCAAACAAGACGTTTGAACACCTATAGCCATAAGAAACCTATAACTTATAGCCTTTAACTTATAGCCTATATGTTATATGCTATAAGTTATAGGCTATAAGAGTTAAAATGTATCCAAGCATTTTGAAGGATATCTGATAACTTTTGTTTTCAACTGATTACAATTTTAAGCTGCATTCATAATTTGGAGATAACTTATCTCTGCATGTGAAGTCTTTTAATGGCCCTTCATTTGGTTGAAATTTATATCCACTAATCGTTTAAACTATCAAATTCGAACAAAAACCCATGCAGTCTAATAAACCCTGTAATTTAACCATCAACGCCCACGCAATTAAGCAGATTTAGCCATTTAACTCATCAAAAAACGTGATTTTGACTAACTTTCAGTTATTTGCTTTAAGTAATACGGATAATTTATATTTCTTGCTAGCCCACTCACCCCGCTTATTATAATAGAGCTAAGAAAATATTTAACCGGTTAAATGTGGAAAACTATAATTAAAATAATTTGCAAAATTCAACAAGACTGACATTTAAAGAAGGAGTCGTTATAAGCAAGATTTTTTTTTAAACGTAAAATTTTTTTGTATTTTTTAAAAAAATCACCATTTTTCAGAATAAAATGCAGAAAAAACAAATTTTGTCTTCAGAATCAGATCAACTCATTGTCGAATTTAGTAATTTTAAGTTATACCCACGAGAGCATAATGTTCTCTCAATCGACGTAACTCCCCCTTTAACCTTTTAATCGACCTCCTTGGAGTTAATTTTGAAAGAGATAATGGCAACGTTAAAAATAGCTTGATTAACGTTAGTACAGCTAAGACATGTCGCGACAAGTAAATCATACTTTCAAAAATGTGTTTAAAACCACCACTTTGTTATTTTTGTCATATATGAAGTGAACACACGCGGGTTTGAATCTGTACTTTGAAATTTGTTTTTAATGCTCAAAAATGTAGAAATTTTGAAAAGCTGACGAATAAAAATCAAACTTCACGTGAATTTTGTATATCATTTCGGTCAATATCATTTTTTATAAAAATGTTCTTCGAAAGAAGAAGCATAATTTGAATTGATGTTAACCCCTAATTACGCCGCGGCCGTTGTGTTTTCAACACAGAGAACAGAAATTTCATGAAATTTTTCTATGTGGGCCAGCGAAATATTTGAGCAGACCCAAGAAATTTCCCTGAATTTAAAATTTGATGAATTAAAGCTATATATTCTAAACATATTCTACAGTGTATCAATGCTTTTTGCAGATGTGTATATTTCTAGTAGAATTTTTCAAATAAAATAAAACAATTTTGATAAATTTTGGCGACTTATTTTTGGATTCAAAATATGAACTGATTTGAAAACTATAATAATCTGAGATACTTCGCCCAGCGAGTGTTTCTTCAAACCTACACAGAGAGCATCTCATAGCATCTCTCATAATAGCACCATGTTGAGGCTAACCTAAGCAAGATGATGAATCCTTAGTTAATATTGTAAACATTCTTTTTATGTAAATTGTTAATTCAAAACGTTTCAGTTTATTCCATTTTCAAGAGTGAGACTCAGAATGTATTTTTTGAGAGACAAAAAATACATTCTGTATAGACAAAAATAAAATTGTTCCGATCCAGGCATCAGAGAAAATCAAATAATTCTAGAATTCTACTACCGATGAAAAAATCTATTTTAAAAGCCATTTCACTTTTACTCATTGGTAGTAGATCTAAGAAAAATCAAAGGAAATACAATACTCGTAATTTATTCCAGATTTTTGTATCGGCAAATACCGACATTTAAATTGGATGAACTACTGTCTTATATTATTCTGAGTCAAGTCGGTAAAATAATAATGCGCATTTAAGGGTTAAACTGAACTTTATAACTGTCAAACGTGTTCTTACACATCTAACTGTTTCCAATAGGAACTTCCCATTCTATTGGTCAATTTCTCACACGTAGCCTTATTACTTGTGGCGTAACCCCATATATTTATGCGCAAACCAGCTCAACACTGATTTCTAGTCATCTTGGCTCAATGATAGGATACCTTTTTTAATAAATCCAGTCCGAAAATATAAGTGTTTTATTGTGTGGGCGGCACACAACTATCCAATTGGCTTGAGAAACATGATTTTTTTTGATATTAATGTTGGTTTATTTTCAATAAAATATGTGTTTGTTTTTTGAAAAAACCGTACAGTACTTGTTTTATGCAAAAATTTCTGGAATCACTAAAAAACCTTTCGTCGTAATCAGAAAAAAATTCTAAGACTTTTTTGTCCATTACACTATAGCCCAAAAAAGATAACGTGACCGTATATTCAAGAAATATGGTCGGCCAAAATAGTACTGTTTTTTTTCAAAAATTGCTTAAATCACTTTTTGAAAAAAGTAAGGAGCATCTCCAGAAGTTTTTAAGACTTTTTTCATTACGGTAAAGTCCAAAAACAATCACGTGACCTTCAAATTAAGAAATAAGGTTTTGATTCAAGTACACAAATAGTACTCAAATTACGCCGAAAAATTTTGAGGCCGAATTAACACTAAATCTTAGAATTTTGAATAAAACGGCATTTCTCAAAATCGTCACTTGATCTTATTTTTCAAGAAATAATGATTAATTTATGACATATTTCAAACCTTACTTTTCAATTATTTTGTCACGTGATTTATTCGGAGTTTGCTGTAATGAGAAAAAAGGCTTAAAAAGTTTGTCGTTCATCCTCAAAACTTATTGGCGTGATTTGAGTACTTTCTCAAATTACCGTATTTCGGTACTATGTTTTTTTCAAAAAATACTCCATTTTTTTAAATCGGATAATGGATTCGCGTTCTACGCCTACAATTACACTAGAAAACATATTTTCAAGTTCTGGTAAGTTTCAGAGCTCCATAAACGGAGTTGGATGAATTGACGTAATCAATGAATTTGATCGCGTCATCTCAAATTAGTGATCAAAAATAGTTTTTTTTCTTCTTAACTCGTAGACTTTAGACATGAATCTGTACCCAGACTCGATTTTAGCCAACTAGTTGCCTCACTTTTAAATCAGCCATATTAGCAAAGTTTCATTATCAACATTCATTTTTCAATAGCTTAAAATAATATTCAGACAATTTGCTATACAATTGAAATAACAAAATAAAATTTTAAACGAATTTAAAGGCATTTAATGAAGATAAGAAAACAANATTTTGTTTCAAAGTTTATCGATAACTTTATAATTGATCTTGTCATTAATGATTAAGCGTCGTAAAATGCGATTAAATGGTGTGCGGCAAATAGTTGGCTAAAATCGAGTCTACGAGTTAAGAAGCTGATTTTGTGAAAATTTTAATAAAAACATTAAATTATTTTTGCAGATTCCACACCCAAATTGGTGACGGTTCAATACTCCAAATTTGAAAATGTCAAATTTAGCCTTAATTCGTATTACTTATGCACTTGTTTGTGAAAATCGTGGAAAAGGAAAGAGTTTTTAATTTTCTTATTCACATTTGATGCCTTTTTATTTATTTTTTTACAAATTGTTTCTATGGGACTGTAAAGAATTATTTGAATTATATTATTAACTATGAAAAAATATATGATTATAATGAATCTTCGTTTATATGCTTGATTAAAAACGTCTGGTCACGCATGACCAGAAGTCACTACGGGCCCAGAAATTGTCGGCAACTACGGGAGTCAAAATGATTTACATAATTTTCTCATTTAATTGAGTTTTTAGATTTTTAATAATTAATCAAATTTAGTACGCCCACCACTCTTACCCAAACCGTTGAAGGGGTAAAGTTCTATGATACAATCATACCATAGAGAGTACAAATACAGGGGGTGCGGCGTATAGTTAGAAAGTTTGTCGCCAAAAAACCCTAACTATACGCGTAATTCTAACTATACGCGTACTTTCTAACTTTACGCGTACTTTTGTTAACTGTACTTTTATTAAAATGTCCTCTGATTGGTCAATTTGGACAATATCTAGAGTTTAAAATTGCGTTAAAATATGGTCAGAGTAAGAATTTTTGGTGTTTTTAAAGTTAATTATTCGTTACAAATCTTCTAGGATGTATAAATTTAATTTTATTGAAAAAAATAAAATAAAGTTAATTTTAAATGAACATGAATTCGAAAAAGATTTATCCGAAAATCGTTAAAATGTCAAGAAAACAATGAAAATCATGAAAAAAATATGCTCACAGTAAATCACTATCAGAAAACCAGAAAAACTAAATATTTTTATCTGAATAACTATTGGCCCATTTTCAAGCTAGCCGACATTGTTTGCGAGACTTGAAAACATGTTTTCAAACTCCTTGAAATACCGACACTTCATTGGTCAATCTGAACATGTTTTTTTAAAAATGTATTTTTCATTGTCGCGCCGACCGGAGAATCTTGGTCCGAAAATCTGGTTTAAAACGCCTATCTTTTGCCTATAATTATACGCCGCACGCCAGGAACGAATAAATTTATTTTTCAAATGCGTAGGTTTTTGCGGAGGCTTACGTAGGTTTTTGCGTGGAATCTAACTATACGCGTATAACTATACGCCGCACCCCCCC
>SCLH01001285.1:197503-219263 GCA_004367855.1 Oikopleura vanhoeffeni | reverse complement strand
GGGGGGCTTTAAGTGGTAAACCGCTGTATATAACTCAACAGTTTATCTTTTGCTGAATTTGAAAGTTATCAAATTGAGATTATTTTTTCTTTAGGAATCGGATTCATTTGAAATAAGCTGCTTATTATAAGCATTCACAAATTAAATTTGATTTAAGATAGTAACCGACGCGTTCCACTGTTTTTTAAGCATCTGTCGTTATATAGGAAGACTCGTACAATTTTGAAATTTCAGTATATTTGAGATAATTGTCTACATTTTTCGGAAAAAGTAACAAAAATGTTTTTGTATAAAAAGTCGATTTTCGGATTTTTAACATCAATTACATTTAGCGGGGAGATATCAGATTTTTTTTGTTTTTTGTACGCCCACTAATAATGAGTTTTTCAGGAAGAATTTAAACGTTAAATTTGCTGATTTCGGTATATTAAAAATATATATTATATCCCTTTATCACCTTTTGGTTAGAATGCGTTAGCCATTGAGAATTTCTATGTCGCAGCTAAGTCGGGAAACTCTTTTTTCTCAAAAGTGTGGGGACGATATAAGTGAGGGTGAGAAGGTTCTCTCTTTTTTTTTTTTGACGAAGAGGAGCGAGTCACGTTGATATTGAGTGAAGGTACAATCATGACCAACGCCCTCTTAGTGCAAGGAAAACAATGACACCAATTTTTCTTTCTGACTTTTTATAACTTCTTATAATTACAGTTACAGTTTTTTTCTTAATCATAGACATACAATAATCCATTTTGGGAATAATTATACCAAAACGTAAAATTAAACTATTAAACCGAAAACCTCCAAAATATTTTTTATTAACCAACAAATGTTATTAATAATAGCTAAGGTTAAGGTGTTGGAATTCCCGGATACTTTTTGTTGATTGCATATTTTATAGAAAACATTTCATGGGGTTAAACTCCAGGATTTTTCCTCTTAAAGTGGGTTTTAGAAATAAAAAATTAAAAAATATATTCATATTTTTCCCAGAAATCTCAGATAACTTTTTGGATTGCCCTCTTTTGTAGAAGATTTGTCACGGAGTTTTCTAGCTCGCAGGATTTTTTCTGAATTTTGAAGTTTTTCTCAATAAAGCAGGTTTTAGTAAATTTAGAGCTCTGTCAGCGTGTCCAAGGCCGTGCAATTTTAGGGCACCAAAATTTCAGATGATTCATAATACGGTAAAATTTTGCGCTGATTACGAAATAGGGATTTTGATCAAATTTTGAACCTTAAGGGGTAGGTGTCGGTAATTTGGTACCTCTTCATCACGCCTCAGAATAATTCTAGGGCAGTTTGTGAAAATCTGAGGATACTCGTTTGTGTATCCATCCTTCGTCTAACGATTACACAATCTCGAACTCAAAATGTTACATCAACCACCAGGTGCTCTATAGGCCAACAATGTTGGGCCAACATACAAAGCATCTGAAAATTTAAACAGAGTACGGGATGAGTGAGGTCACTCATATGTTTGGCCCATTTTTTTGAATTTCGCTATTGTATTTTCTAGAATCACTCTCGAACGCCGTTTTTTACAATTTTTCGTCTCAAAGTGATACTTCTCCTGAGGATGTTCAGAATAAAACCGTTTCTCCGACTAAGGTGGATAAATATAGGTCGTTAATATGTTTGTCTCGGATTTGTGAATTTTTATCCTAGAACTCTAGAAACTTGACTTTAAGTTAACCGGAATGGAAAAGTTCAAAAAGGTCGTGGGAACGGCAGAAAAGTACCACCAATTGAAGCTTAGCTCCGTGTGGCCGACAATTCTCTGGACCGTAGTGTCTTTGCACATACGTGGTGTTGCATTTGAATAAACAAACCCAATGTGTTTTAGCTTTTGGGGTGTTCCCGAGGAGATTCACGCTTAACATCAAGCGCGACTTGGTTAGTTTATTAAGGGGCGTTTCAATCTCCCGGGAAACCCCAAAAGCTTAACACATTCGGTATAACGACGTTCTTATTACATTATTTTTTCAATGATAAAAATATTAAACAAAATTTTCTACTGTCTATAAACAATTTTTAAAAGTTATTAAAAAAGTCATCAAATGTGATAAGAAAATTAAAAACTCTCATTTTCGCCGATTCTGACAAACAGTGCATGAAAACACGATTTAGGGTTAATTTGACATTTTAAAATTTGAAATATTAAACCGTCCACCAATTTGGGTCATGTAATTCGTGCAAAAAGAATGAATTTTTAACAAAATTCTCTTGTAAAATGACTCGTAAATTTTTGTGGACTATTTATTTCTTTCTTCTTTCTGTCGCCTACGCATTCTTATGTTATCCTTATTTCGGAGGCCAATTTAAAATGCAATTAAAGTCTTAGAAATTCGTGACGATTCTTTTTAGGGGTCTTTCACGTGATTTGAGTACTTTTTGAAAAAACATAGTACAGTAATTTGAAACGCCGCGTAGTGAACGAGTCGGCTTACCAATTAGGCAAGTCTCGGTGAAATAATTTTTCTTTAATTTTTGATTAAAAAGGGCTAAAGTACATTTCGCGCAAACCGTATTTTCATTCAAAAAAGTATGATCAGAGTATAAACAAGAGCGAAGAAACAAAACGAAAACATATTGATAAAAGTTAAAGTAGCCATTCCAAATTTCAGCTAAGGATTCCATAAAAATAAGTTTGAAAGTTTTTGAACAAGAAATGAGGAAAATTTTAAAAATATTTCCAAATAGTTTCCAAATAATTTGAGTACTTTTTCAAATTACTGTACTATGTTTTTCAAAAAGTACTCAAATCACGTGGAGACCCCTTAAAAGAATCGTCACGAATTTCTAGACTTTATTGCATTTTAAATTGGCCTCCGGTTTAAATAGAGCAGTTCTAGAAGTCCAAACTTCCGAAATAAGGAAAAACCTAAGAATGCGTAGGCGACAAAAAGAAGAGAGAAATAAATCGTCCAAAAAAATTTAGAGTCATTTTACTAGAGAATTTTGTTTAAAACATTCAATTTTTTTGCAGATACATACCCAAAATTGGTGACGGTTAATATTTCAAATTTTAAAATGTCAAATTACCCTAAATCGTGTTATTCATGCACTTGTTTGTCAGAATCGGCGAAAATGAGAGTTTTTAATTTTCTTATTCACATTTGATGACTTTTTATAAACTTTTAAAAATTGTTTATAGGACAGTAGAAAATTTTTGTTTAATATTTTTATCATTGAAAAAATATATGTTAATAATGAATCGTCGGTTATACCGAATGTGTTTTAGCTTTTGGGTTTTCCCGGGGAGATGAAACGCCCCTTAAATAAACTAACCAAGTCGCGCTCTGATTGGTTAAGCGTGAATCTCCTCGGGAACCCCCAAAAGCTAAAACACATTGGGTATGTTTATTCAAATGCAACACCACGTTGGTGCAAGACACTACGGTCCAGAGATTGTCGGCCACTACGGGAGCTAAGCTTCAATTGGTGGTACTTTGTGCCGTTCCCACGACCTTTTTTGAACTTTTCATTTCCGGTTTACTTAAAGTCAAGTTTCTAGAGTTCTAGGATAAAAATTCACAAATCCGAGACAAACATATTAAGACACTATATTTATCCACCTTAGTCGGGAAACGGTTTATTTCTGAACATCCCTTCAGGAGAAGTATCACTTTGAAGACGAAAAATTGTAAAAAACGGCGTTCGAGAGTGATTCTAGAAAATACAAGAGCGAAATTCAAAAAAATGGGCCAAACATATTAGTGACCTCACTCATCCCGTACTCTGTTTAAATTTTCAGATGCTTTGTATGTTGGCCCAACATTGTTGGCCATAGAGAGCACCTGGTGGTGTGATGTAACAATTTGAGTTCGAGATGTGTAATCGTTAGACGAAGGATGGATACACAAACGAGTATCCTCAGATTTTTCACAACTGCCCTAGAATTATCTGAGGCGTGATTGAAAGGTACCAAATTCCGACACCTACCCCTTAAGGTTCAAAATTTTGATCAAAAATCCCTATTTCGTAATCAGCGCAAATTTTACGTTATTTGTGACATTTTAACCCCTGAAAGCAAGTAGGATAGGGCTCATAGCAAATACCATATTTATGGCCGCCTCCATAGCATGTTATTAGCGCGCTTAATAGCGGGCAGCAAGCTTGTCCTAAAAATTATGATAAAAAAATTTCAAATTTTTTTCAAATAATAAGAATTTTTCAGAAAAATATTATTTAAAATAAAAAAAAGCCCGTTAAGATTAACTCTTTTAACATAAAAAGTAAAGGAGTTATATTTTGAAAAGAATAACAAAAAAATGTTAGTTTTACTACACCAACATGTCACATTCTAGGAGGACCATTTATTCATCGTATCATAACAACGGATCTGTGTCCATTCGGCATACGATAAAATTAATTTGCCGTGATGAACGAGCATAATCGTCCGCTGCATGTCATTGTCTTTAAGATTGCTCAGAGAGGTGATAAACGGTTCAGAAAACAATCTAAAAATTAAAATTTTTAAAAAAATATTCTTAACATATTTCCGGAATTTTTAAAATGACTCTTGGGTTGATAAATTAATGATATATTTTCTCTAATAACAATGATAAAAAGTATAAGTTGAAAGAAGTCTTTTTTGATCATTTTCTCGCAGATAATAATGAAACAAAAATTGTCCAATAGCTCATGAAAAGTAATGATTCAAGAAAACCATGACTCACATCATTATTTTTACTATCAAAATTTCATAGATGAAAATATTGCTTTTTCAAAAATAAGCAGATAAAATGAATTGACAAAATTTGAAGTAAGTGGAACGGCTGTATTCATAAGATTTCCTTAAACAAAAAATTTTTCAAGTTAAAAGTTATTCAGCAAAAATAAAAAAGTTAAGTTGCACGTTCACTAATTTGCATTATAACTGTAAATACTAAAATATGTAAAATATCATAAAACTGTTATATAAATATTATTCGGTATAAAACGATGAAACACTGTATAAAAACATCTTAAAAACTTTGTACTGCTCACAGTGTGGAAATTGTAGCCAATCTGTACCCTTAGATTGGCAAATAAATGAATAATAATAATAATTATGAATCATCTGAAAATGTTTTGGCTGCCCTAAGAATTTGCACGGCCTTTGGACACGTGACAGACTATAAATTCTTTCTAAAACCTGCTTTATTTGAGGAAAAACTTCAAAAATTCAGAAAAAATGCTGCGAGCTAGAAAACTCCGTGACAAATCTCTACAAAAGAGGGCAATTCCAAAAAGTTTATCTGAAGTTCTGGGAAAAATATGAATATATTTTTTAATTTTTTATTTTCAAACCCACTATTATTTGAGGAAAAAATCCTGGTGAGTTAAAAAAACTCAGTGAAGAATTTTCTATAAAATTATGCCAATTCAACAAAAAGTATCGGGAAATTCCAACACCTTTACTTTTAGCTATATTAGGTTATACCATTTGATCGATAATTTTTTGGTCGGACTTTTAAAAAGCCTATCTTTAACTATAGGAGAAATGTTAGGGCGGAAAATATTTATTATTTCCAATGCAATTTCTAGAATTATTCTGAATGTTTTGAAAATTTTTATTTTCGCGATTGACTACAATAGATTTATGAAAGTGTTTTTCGGACAAAGTTTGTATATCAACATCCACCCTTTTCAATTGTATACATTTTTTATTCGTTTATAAGAAAGTTTTAACGCCTACGCAATTTTAGTGAGCAAAAATAGGGGAAAAAAAAGTCGACCAAAAAAATTATCGATGAAAATGGGTAACCTCTTTTATTTAACATTTGTGGTTAATAAAAAATAATTTTGAGGTTTTTTCGGTTATATAGTTTTTATTTTTACCGTTTTTTTGGTTAAATTATTTCCCAATGGAATCTTATTTGTATTCTTATGATAAAGAAAAAAATGTTAACTGTAATATTAAGAGTATAAAAAGTCAGAGAAACGATAAAATTTGGTTCTATTTGTTTTCTTGCCTAAGGGCGTTTGTCACTGATTGCTACCTTCACTGCAATATCAGCGTGACTGGCTGCCTCATTCGTCAAAAAAAAAAAAAGAGAGAAGCCTTCTCACCAACTCACTTATTATCGTCCCCACACTTTGAGAAAAAAAGATCTGCCGACTTAGAGCTGCGACATGAAATTCTCAATGGCTACGCATTCTAACCAAAAGGTATAGAGGATATAATATATATTTTGTAATATTACGAAATCCAGCAAATTTAACGTGTAATTCTTCCTGAAAAAACTCATTATAGTAGGGCGTACAAAAAACAAAATAAACTTGATATCTCCCCGCTAAATGATGATGTTAAAAATCCGAAATGGACTTTTTATACAAAAATTTTGGTTACTTTTTCCGAAAAAATGTAGACAATTATCTCAATATTACTGAAATTTCAAAATTGTTACGAGTCTTCCTATATAACGACAGATGCTTAAAAAACCAGTGGAACGCTGTTCGGTTACTATCTTAAATCAAATTTAATTTGTGCAAAGGCTTATAATAAGGCAGTTTATTCAAAAAAATGAAATTTTTTTCACGAATTCCTTTTTTAAAAAAAAAAATATCTCAATTTGATAAACTTTCAAATCAGCAAAAAGATAAAACGTGTGATTAATACAGCGGTTTACCACTAAAGCCCCCCCAGTTAAAGCCCCCTGACCACTTAAACCCCCTTTTTGGCATATTGATTTTCCGGGACCTGTGACCACTTAAAAACCCCCCCCCAAAATTTTTTATATAATATAAATAAATTTTTAGATATCTTCAACAGCATTGACATAATTAATTTAATTGTTTTTCAAAAAATTTAATATGTTTGATGAAATTTTTGAAAGATGATTTGATTTGCAGCAGTTCGGGTGCTGAAACATTTCGAGCTCATTTTCTTATATCTAATAGTCAAGGTCGAGACATATTTTTTTGCGAATAAAAAATCATTTCCGAATTTTTCAAAATACATTATTTCGAGTCATTTAGACACCAGGGAGTTGAAAAGCCAGAAAGTCAAAAGCAAAATTTTTGATTAAATTACCTGAGATAGAAAAAAAAAATTTATCATTTACAACTTTTTCTTTGGTCAATCCGAGGTGACAGTCGTAGACCCCACACTCATTTTTTTTTATGTCATTCCGCTAGTATCAAATTTATCTTTAATTGCACTTTTTTTTCATGTTAGTTTAATGAAAATTAAGATAATAAATTCAATTTCATTTAAAAAATTAAAAGTAGATATCTAGAATTAAACACTTTCTCAAAATTTTTCTCAGCCCAAAACGCTTGTTGACCACTTATAACCCCCCTGGCCTGTGACCACTTAAAACACCCCTGGCCCATGATGACCACTTAACGCCCCCCTGACCAATGTAAAAAAACCCCCTTTTTGGCCAAACAGTTCTAGGGGGCTTTAAGTGGTAAACCGCTGTATGTCAGATTTCAGTGCAGAAAACAAGACTTACATGTCGCGACACTGAACGATTAGTAGCGAGATAGAGAAATAATCACAAGATTTAGTTAAAACTGCGAGCTTATCATCATGCAGTTGATCTAAAGATTTCTTGAGTTAAATGGGCTAGCTTAAAATCTGATGTAACATTTTGTTTGTGTGTATCTTGCGCCTGAAAATAATATATTTACATACTTCTTTAATTTGATCCAGAACGTGCTCACTCCATATTTTCATGAATTGAAACGTATAAAATGCTTCAACCTCAAAAAATCTGGAGAAAGATATCTGATATAATATTTATTGCTGTAACCGTTTTTTTCATAATGCTAAGGATCTTTGGATCCTTATGATGAATTAACCTTAGCCGTTTCGAAACGCGGTTTTACTATTTATTCAATATTTGTCACCTTGCCGTCAAATATTCTCAATGCCTTTTCATGTTGATTTCTGCCGTTACGATAATATTTAGCCCAGCATAGATGATTGTTGAGAGTTGTTAATTGTTTTTTTATTTTCGATTTCCACTAAAGAAGCTTTTCACCTAATGGAAAATGTCAAATACCTCTAACGTTAAACAAAATCGTATGACAATAAAAAGTGCGAAAATTGCACATTTTTAAAATTTTACTAATAAAAACCCGTGATAAATATTTTTATGATTTCTGTATAGTTAACCGCGAAACTTTGCGCCGTGGTGAAATTAAAAACGCCTCCCCAAAACTAGAAGTTTTCTTGTTGCTACATAGCATTGCAGAGTAAGCGCTACGTTAAAGATAACCTTCGCAAAGATCAGGTTCTGCAATATTAGCGTGTATAATATGTATATTGCAAGCAATCAATCGTGAGCAAGATGACTCATATCATATGAGTCATTCTTTAGGCCTCCGAGCAAAAAAATCAGCTACCCATAAAAAGTGCTATGAGTCTGAAAACTTCAGACAAGTATAGTCTTTGACCGCGAAAATTTTTGCCCTAAAAATATTATATTTTTTTGGTGCGAGAGCACTGGTGTGTTGTGTGTGCTGCTGTTGTCGCGTTTTGGTGCTGAAGATTTTCCGTTTGTCGTAAGAGAAAGAAGCAAAATGTTATCTTTTTTTTCAAAGCTAACTAATTTTTGGGTAGGAACGTAAAAGTTCTTTCTCCGGTATTAAAATTTTAAAATTCAACTGTACGACATTGATGCACGCTGGTGTAGCACCGGACAATGTAGGGTGTCCAAAAAACTCGAATATTTGAAATCAAATTGATTTATGGTACTCGAAAGATGGCGCAAGCATCACTTGTGGAAACGGTATTAGCAACTTATGGCTTTAAGATAGCAACAGGTGGTGGCTAGACGCGATTTCCATGATTGGTGTGTAAACAGCAGCACGTATTTAGCATTTACAGGAAAGCTCATTATAAGAAATAATATGAGAAGTGACCATTTGATAGGAAATTTTTTGGAAGATTCAATGAGATTAATTCTTTCAGAAAATTTTTCAAAATTTTACCGATCGCTGATTGGTTGAAAAAATAAAAATGCCTCAAAAGTCACTTTTGACCCCGGAAATTAACGCGATGATTAATATAGACAAGAAAATTATACTTTGAAATTTTTTACAAATTCGCAAAAATGGTTGTTAAGCTGAATCAAATGACGAAATTGTCGAATTTTTAAGCATAAACAAAACTTTTCATTAAGAATTTGAGAACATGTCAATATTGCTGAAAATAAAAATGAAGCCACCATTTATATAAGGAAATTTTTCTGGAGATTTATTTTTAGAAAATTTATTCCGCAAAATTTTGCGATCGCCTGATTGGTTGAAAAATAAAAATGGCTCAAAGTCACTTTTGACCCCGGAATGAAACCTCATGATTAATAGTAGACTAGAAAACATATTTTAAATTTTTTTTACAGGAATCGGAAAATGGTTCTTAAGGGTATCAAATGAAAAACAAAATTGTCAATTTTAGCATAAACAAAACTTTTCATTTAAGAATTTGAGGAACATGTCAATATGCAAATAAGATGAAATTATTTTTATTATTATTGTTGCTTTTTTTGTATAAGTCAGATTCTTTTTAAGAGTGATGAATTCCATTCTAATTCGGACAAAACATAGCATCAGTTTGTATCTGAGTTGGCACGGGTCGTATTTTAAATTTTTAGGATCAGGAGTATACGCGGTCTATGAATGTTTGCCAAGATTTGGATCTATCAAACCATGTTTAAATGACAGTGAAAAAAACCATGAAGCATTTTTCACGACTATCACATACAGGCCGATAAGGAGTCATTCAGGATTAATCTGAACATTCATGAATAGGAATCGAAACGGTCGAAAAGACGTTGTCGGAATAGGAATCGAAACGTCGGCAATAGCAATCGAAACGGTCGGAGAATAGGAATCGAAACGTCGGAATAGGACGTTTGTCGCAAACACGTTGTCGGCGAATACATGTGTCGGAGATAAATGTTGTCGAATACATGTTGTCGAATACATGTTGTCGAATACATGTTGTTGACAATTTTGGATGACATTCTGGCATGCATTTCGCCAATATAAACTTTGTTTATTATTCTCTGGACATTCATTTTCCAATATAAAACTTGTATAATTATTCTCTGGGCATTCATAGTCAGGGATTAAATCGGTCACATCAAAAAAGGTCATCAAAGTCCTGTTCTTTTTTTGTTTTGAAAAAACGTTTACGGTGGGTTTTTGCCAATTTTGCCTGTCATCCACTTACCAAACCATAGGCCCATTAATTTCAGCAAAATAATAGCTATGAAAAGCTTTGCTCGAGCAAGTACAATTCTTTTATCTAGTTTTCGCTTCTACTCATCGGAATAAAACTCCATTAATTTGGTTAAGACTCTGGATCACCATACGTAGTTCGACCTCAACCCCCAAAGTGATGTGAAGCGACAGTGAAGTTAGTACCTGTTTCCGTGATCATTGATTGATTTGGTTTTAAAAACCGTCGATAAATTGCGTTCTGTGGTTTCGGCATTGTTGTTTGTGGTTATTGACATTTTGTGTAGAAATTTTGTCAGATTTCTCGGTTAGTTCATCCACAACTAAAATATAAAAAAATAAAACAATGACTGAAAACTTATTTCATTCTCTTCGATATGAAAGCTTATTTGGCCTATCTTTAGAGTACAATTTCAGGCATTGTTATTGTCATATTAATCAAACCTGTCTGCGTCAGTGGCTTGGAAGGTATCTAAAATACGATTCTTTATTGCACAGTTTATCGGCATTTTCTACCAGAAGAACGATCGGCCAAAGCTTCGACTCAAGGCCGTTCGTTTCTGGTTTTTGGATTTTTTGTTATATTATAATGGAAAAATTGTCATGATAAAACACAAAATGACATGCTTTAATATCAAGGTTTTGTTAAAAAAAATAAATGAATTTTAATACTTTTGACTCCTTCAAAGGCGCTTCTTCAGCTTTGTAGTTTCATTTACCAAGTATGTTTTCTAATTACGAATTTCGACCTTCTGCCTGTCATTTCCGGATCAAAAGTGCCTTTAAAGGCAATTTGATTTTTGAAGCCAATCAGCAATCAGCCGCAATTTTAATTTGTTTTGAAAAAAAAAACTCACAATAATCTCCTTGACCTTCACTTTAACGATGACCGTCTGAATGTTTTGAGACAGTATCACAAAAATGTTTAATACCATATTTTGTAAAAATAAAATCATTAATTTCCTCGTTATGAGAACCCTGAGCACCCATTTTTATTTCAAAAACAATATAAAAGTATGGTTTTCTACTCTCAATTTTATCATGCGGTTTCATTTCTGGGGTTCAATGTGAACTTTTGAGCATTTTATTTTTCAACCAAGTCACGATCGGGCAAAATTTGGAAAATGTTTTTCTAGAAAAAGAAAATAGATAAAAATAATCCCAGAAAAAAATTTCCATCTAATCATTTATATTCTCATATTGACATCTGCTCTAAATTCTTAATGAAAGTTGTGTTTATGCTAAACATTGAGCAAGATTTTCGTCAATTTTTGATTCCGCCCCTTACAACCATTTCCGATTTGTAAAAAAATTTTAAGTATTTTTCTTGTCTAATTAATCATGCGGGTTTATCTTCCCGGGGTCAAAAGGTGACTTTTGAGCATTTTAAATTTTCAACCAATCAGCGATCGGCAAAATTGTGAAAAATTTTCTGAAAAAATAATCTCCAGAAAATTTCCTATCTTATGGTGCTTTTCATTTATTTCTGCATATTTACATGATCCCCAAACTTAATATTAAAAGTTTTTGTGTATGCTAAAATGGACAATTGTTCTTCATTTGACTACCTTAACAACCATTTTATCAATTTGTAAAAAAAGATTTAAAAATTGTTTTCTTGTCCTCTAATTTTAATCATGCGGTTTCGATTTCGGGTCCAAAAGTGACTTTTGAGCATTTTTATTTTTCAACCGAATCAGCGATCGGCAAATTTCAAAAAAAAATTTGATAAAATTTATATAATGAATCTTCAAAAAATCCTATCAAATGGTCACTTTCATTTAATTTCTTAATACTGAGCTTTCCTGTAAATGCTAATATACCTGCTCTGTTTACACCACCTAACAGGCATGGAATCGCGTCTGCACACCTGTGTCATCTTAAGCCATAGTGGCTAATACCGTTTCCACAAAGTCGATGCTTTGCGCATCTTTCGGAGTACCATTAGATCAGTGATTTCAAATAATTCGAGTTTTGGGCACCTACATCCGTGCTACACCACGTGATCAATGTGTGTACAGTGATTTTTAAATTTTAATTCCGGAAGCAGAACTTACGTTCTACCCAAAAAAATAAGTAGCCTTTGAAAAAAGATACTACAGTTAAGCTTTTTTTTTGAAAAAACGAAAAACACGATTTTGAGCACCTCCAAACAGCACCACGAGGTTGGGTACGGAAGCCAAAAAAATTGATTACCAAAAGTCACGTCAAACAACTGTCCTAGACCTGAAGTTTCAAACTCATTAGGACCTTGTTACTGCTCAATTTTTTGCTGGGAGGCCTAGTCATTCTGCAAAATGCAGTATGTTTGCCCAATTTTTTTGGGCGTCGTTTCTCTTTAGACGCCATTGATACTTTCACCAAGCGAGCGCTGATTTCTGGAACAACCTGTTTCTTGATCAAAGCTTTTCAGTTGCTCGGTGTCGAAAATTCACGCCTCAAGTGGCTATAAAAGTCGACCTCGCAACTGACAGAATGCACAAATCGAACAAGTTCCGCGGGGTTGAACTTGTCCAAAGTACAAAATCTCTTAATCTTGTCTTCACGTCATTTTGCCTTCGAGCTTTACAAGGATCTGTCCTTACAGTAAATAAGCACAAGTATTTAAAGAACATTGCAAAATAACTTGTTTTTTGATTTACTATTTCATAATTATTTTTGACCTTTATATGCGTTTAACAGCAACCTTAAACGACTAATGATGCTGTTAAAATTTCATGAAACTTCCTTAACGCTGCTAATTTTATTTAGAACTATTCAGCCGACAAAAACCAAGCTTTACAGCTGAGGATTTTTAATTGAATTACATCCTGTAATTATCGGCTCTGAGCTATTGATGTTCAGAAAGTCTCTCTTTCGACTATATTGCTCCCGGCTCATTATGTTTAGGCGCCGCGTCCCCACTGGACTCCCAGGCGCGGCCCTTCTCGAGCCACCTACAAAAAACACTACACATAATAGGAAACATTACAGTTAGAAGTGTGGGGGGGGGTGCGGCGTATAAGTTATACGCGTATAGTTAGATTCCACGCAAAACCTACGTTAAGCCTCGCGCGAAAAAACCTACGATTTGAAAAATTAAAATTTATTCGTTCCTGGCGTGCGCAGCATATAATTATAGGCAAAAGAAGGCCTTTTTAACCAGATTTTCGGGAACAAGATTCTCCGGTCGCGCGACAATGAAAAATTACATTTTAAAAAAAAAACATGTTCAGATTGACCAATGAAGTGTCGGTATTTCATAGGAGTTTTGAAAACATGTTTTCAAGCTCTCGCAAGACAATGTCGGCTAGCTTGAAAATGGCAATAGTTATTCAGATAAAAATATTTAGTTTTTCTGGTTTTCGTGATAGTGATTACTGTGAGCATATTTTCTTCCATGAGTTTCATTGTTTTCTTGACATGTTTAACGATTTTCGGATAGAATCTTCTTCGAATTCATGTTTCATTTAAAAATTAAACTTTATTATTTTTCAATAAAATTAAAGTTTATAGCATCCTAGAAGATTTGTAAAACGGAATAATGTAACTTTAAAACACCAAAAATTCTTACTCTGACCATATGTTATAACGAATTTTAAACTCTAGATATTGTCCAAATTGGACCAATAGAGGACATTTTAATAAAAAGTACAGTTAACAAATACGCGTTAAAGTTAGAAAGTACGCGTATAGTAGAATTTACGCGTAGTAGTTAGGTTTGGCCGCAAACTTTCTAACATACGCCGCACCCCCTGTATTTGTACTCTCTATGGTATGATTGTATTCATAGAACTTTACCACCTTCAACGGTTTGGGTAAGAGTGGTGGGCGGGTACTAAATTTGGATTAATTATTAAAATCTAAAAAACTCATATTAAATGAGAAAATATGTAAATTCATTTTGACTCCCGGTATTGCGGACAATTTCTGGGCCCGTAGTGACCTTCTGGTCATGGCGTGACCAGACGTTTTAATTCAAGCAATAAACGAAATTCATTATAATCATAATTTTTTTCATAGTTATATATAATTCAAAATAATTCTCTACAGTCCGCATAGAAAACAATTTGTAAAAAAATAAATAAGAAAGGCATTGTTTTTTTTTTTTTTTTTTTTTTTTTTTCCAAAATGTTGGGGGGGAATTTTAGAAGGGGAGAAAAAAAAATTTAAAAACTCTTTCCTTTTTCCACGATTTTCACAAACAAGTGCATAAAGTTAATACGAATTAAGCGCTTAAATTTGACATTTTCAAATTTTAGAGTAATTGAACCGTCACCAATTTGGGTGTGGAATCTGCAAAAATAATTTAATGTTTTTATTCAAAATTTTCACAAAATCAGCTTCTTAAGAAGAAAGCAAAAACTATTTTTGATCACTAATTTGAGATGACGCGATGCAAATCATTGTTTTACGTCAGTTCAGTCCACTGTTTATGGAGCTCTGGAAACTTACCAGAACTTGGAAAATATGTTTTAGTGTAATTGTTTGGCGTAGAACGCGAATCATTATCGCGATTGTTAAAAAAATGGAGTACTTTTTGAAAAAAACATAGTACCGAAATACGGTAATTTGAGAAAGTACTCAAATCACCCAATAAGTTTTGAGGTATGAACGAACAAAACTTGTTTAAGCCTTTTTTCTATACCAGCAAACTCCGAATAAAGTCACGTGACAAAATAATTGAAAAGTAAGTTTGAAATATTTCATTAAATTAAATCCCTTATTTCTTTGAAAAATAAGATCACGTGACGTTTTGGGGGAATGCCGTTTTATTCAAAATTCTAAAAAGATTTAGTGTAATTCGGCCTCAAAATTTTTTCGGCGTAATTTGAGTATATTTTGTGTACTTGAATCAAAACCTTATTCTTTAATTTTGAAGGTCACGTGATGTTTTTGAACCTTTACCGTAATGAAAAAAATCTTAAGAAACTTCGGAGATGCTCCTACTTTTTTCAAAAGTGATTTAAAGCAATTTTTGAAAAAAAACAGTCTATTTTGGCCGGACCATATTTCTGCGAATATACGGTCACGTTATCTTTTTTGGCTATAGTGTAATGTAAAAAAAAGTCTTAGAATTTTTTTCTATTACGAGGAAAAGTTTTTAGTATTCCAGAGATTTTTGGCAGGTAAAATAAGTACTGTACGGTTTTCAAAAAACAAACACATAATTTTATTGAAAATTAAACCAACATTAATATCAAAAAAATCATTTTCTCAAGCCCAATGATAGTGTTCCGCCCACACAATAATAACACTTACTATTTTCGGACTGGGATTATTAAAGGTATCCTTCATTAGCCGCCAAGATGGACTAGAAATCAGTGTTGAGCTGGTTGCGCATAAATTAGGGTTTTACTCGCACAAGTAATAAGGCTACGTGTGAGAAATTGACCAATAGAATGGAGTTCCGTATTGGAAACAGTTAGATGTGTAAGAACGTTTGACAGTATATAAAGTTCAGGTTTAACCCTTAAATGCGCGATTATTATTTTACCGACTTGACTCAGAATAATATAAGACAGTGGTTCATCCAATTTTAAATGTCGGTATTTGCCGATACAAAAATCTGGATAATTACGAATTTATTTCCTTTGATTTTTCTTAGATCTAACTACCAATGAAAGTAAAATGAAATGTGCTTTTAAAATAATTTTTTCATCGTTAGTAGAATTCTAGAATTATTGATTTCTCTGATGCAGGACGAACAATTTTATTTTGTCTATACAGAATGTATTTTTTGTCTCTCAAAAAATACATTCTGGTCTCCCTCTTGAAAAATGGAATAAACTGAAACGTTTGAATTAAGAATACATAATAAAGAATGTTTACAATATTAAACTAAGGATTCATCATCTTGCTTAGTTGCTCAACATGTGCATATTATGAGAGATGCTATGAGATCTCTCTGTGTAGGTTTGAAGAAACACTCGCTGGGCGAAGTATCTCAGATATATAGTTTCAATCAGTCAATATTTTGAATCCAAAAATAAAAGTCCGCCAAAATTTATCAAAATTGTTTTTTTATTTGAAATCTACTAGAATTACCATCTGAAAAACAGCATTGATAACTGTGAATTATGTTTAAATATATGCTTAATTCTCGAATTTTTAAATTCAGGGAAATTTCTTGGGTTTGCTCAAAATATTTCGGCTGGCCCACATAGAAAAATTTCAGTGAAATTTCTGTTCTCTGTGATGAAAACACAACGGCCGCGGCGTAATTTAGGGGTTAACACAATTTCAAATTATCTTCTTCTTCGAAGAACATTTTTATAAAAAATGATATTGACCGAGAATGATATACAAAATTCGACGTGAAGTTTGATTTATTCGTCAGCTTCTTCAAAATTTTACATTTTTGAGCATTAGAAAACAAATTTCAAAAGTACCAGATTTCAAACCCGCGTATGTTCACTATGCTCATATATGACAAAATAACAAAGTTGGTGGTTTTAAAGCACATTTTTGAAGTATGATTACTTGGTCGCGACAGTCTTAGCTGTACTAACTTAATCAAGCTATTTTTAACGTTGCCATATCTCTTTCAAAATTAATCAAGGAGGTCGACNTTTCTGCCTTTATAAGCAAGAGTCCTCAATCAAATAGTCAATTATCTAGTAGCTTTCTTTAGCGAAATATTTCTCACCCTTGACAACTCTGAATCCCTTTCTACCTTGTTAACTAATAATAAACATATCAGATAAATTCCCTGTTATGTCCTTCATCGAAGATGAGTCCCTTGCTCCTGCAACACCCCTTAGTTCTTTCGCTATACAATTTCTATGGAGAACAAAATTATTCTATATGATTAATATTTTCATAAAAACGAATCAAGTCGCACTCAAGGGAGTTTTGCCCGCAAAATATTGTTTTCATCATACCACATTTTTTGGGATTTTCGGTCGAAACTATTTGGAAATATTTTGAAAATTTTCCTCATTTCTTGTTCAAAAACTTTCAAACTTATTTTTATGGAATCCTTAGCTGAAAATATTGGGAATGGCTACTTTAACTTTTATCAAATATGTCCTCGTTTTGTTTCTTTGCTCTTGTTTATACTCTGAATCATACTTTTTTGAATGAAAATACGGTTTGCGCGAAATTTACTTTAGCCCTCTTTAATCAAAAATTAAATACAATTATTTCACCGAGACTTGCCTAAT
The DNA here is from genome assembly GCA_004367855.1 of Oikopleura vanhoeffeni. Taxonomy (NCBI): domain Eukaryota; kingdom Metazoa; phylum Chordata; class Appendicularia; order Copelata; family Oikopleuridae; genus Oikopleura; species Oikopleura vanhoeffeni. The sequence goes on along the minus strand of SCLH01001285.1, from coordinate 201,945 downwards.
TGGTAAGCCGACTCGTTCACTACGCAAAATTTAATAAATTTAACTCATGAAAATAAATACTTCTTTCGATGTGCTAAAATTTCGTTTTTTTCGTCTTTTTACGAAATTTTAATTTTCGATTTTGACGTAGAAATCATATGAAATAAAATTATTTAAATTTTCAATGGTGATCGAGACCATTTTTTGAAGTTTCTAATTAATAAACAAGAAAAAATAAATTTTACTGTAATTTAGACACCTAAAGTACAAAAGGCGCGTTTTTAGAGTGTTTATTTTGAAGAAGATTTATAAAGTAAAAATAAAGTAAAAAAAAACAGATTATACAAAGTGAGCTCAAGAGTGGCAACTTACGTTTGAAATACTTTTTGTTCGAAAATTACAAGGTGGCAAAAAGTTTCCCATGAAGACAAAAAAAATTGAAAAAGTGCAAATCTGCCAAAATGCATCGACCCCCTTAATATACCGAAATCAGCAAATTTAACGTGTAAATTTTATCGATTTTGAGCAAATAGACCGAAAAATGAATTTCCAACACCTTTTTTTTCCTGAAAACCTCATAATTAGTGAGCGTACGAAAATTTAAAAAATTCTGATATATTTTTATGTGAAAAAACCGAAAATACAAAAACTTTTTGGTACCTTTATTAAAAAATTCAAACAATTATCTCAAATATACTGAAATTTCAAAATTGTACGACTCTTCCTCATCTAACGACAGATGTGTAAAAAACAGTGAAACGCGTCGGTTACTGCCTTACAATATCCCTTTATCACACTTTGGTTAGAAATTGATGTTAGAAGATTTTTCTAGTATAATTTAGACTAGGGGATTAATTACGGAGCCTGCTGGTCGTTTTTTGCTAGATTTTCAGCCAAATTTTTAGTTTTGAGATAGCTCAAACTAAGCCCAACTATCCAGAGATGATTAAAGTGAAAAAAAATGGTGCAAATAAGACCATCCTTTTCAATTTGTTGAACAAAACCTTATAATAAAAAATTTTAGTAATCTCCAAAAAAAATGGTCCGATTCGGACCAATTGTTATTATTATATTATTCACTAAATATTTGTGCTCAGTTTGAGCTATCTAAGAATGATATCGGATAAGTCGTTATCAAACGCCGATTTATTTAACATTTTTGGCAAAAAATCAAGCAAAAAACGACCAGGAGGCTCCGTAATCGATATACATGTACATGATTTAAAAATTCTGAGAGACACTTTTTAGAAAAGTATTTGAGGATTCTATCGATATAAATTTATTTGTTCTGCAGTTTTTATGCGAAGTCTCATTTTTTCACAAGTGATTTCTGGAAATTTTAGGAAATTTTTTTTTTTAAAATATCCGCTATTTCTCTCATTGATCGAATAAACAGTTGGAATTTAAACATTTTTATATACTTGCAAATTAGTAACAATTAATTCTATCGTTTATCTCAAAAACAAAAAATAAACAAATTTATATGATATCCAGTAATGAGTGCCTAAAATAGGCTTTGGTGTGAACCGACGCGTCGCGACGTTCTTGTTTTTATAATGGTTTATAAATATAATGAAATTTTTAACAAATAACTAATTTCTGCATTTTTTCTGCCGACTATCACCTCGCAATACCATATTTTAGATGAATTAATCCAGAAAACTTGCGGTATTACGAAAATGTTATCTAAATGGCAAATAAGTCTATTAATTGGCTTTTGTTGTAAACATTGGGCCAGAAAAGGTCAGAATAGATGTAATGATGAATCTGGTAACGTTGCTGTTTCTAATCACAATTATTATTCAAATTTTTAAAAACATGAAAGGGGAAGTTTTTTCGTGCCATTTTATCGAAAATTTTAAACTTTTATTTACAAAAACTTTCATAGTAGGAATATTCGAATATTTTAATCAATTAATAATTCTAAAACATTTTGCAATACTATTAATGAATTCGTCAACGTTACGGGTTCTAATCCCGATTATTCACCGAAGAAAGAGCTGTGAATTTTTATTTCGAAATTTTATTGATTTCTTGCGTGAAAAGTTGGGTGAAAGAAGATTAATATTGACTCTCAGCCGCCCGTACGGTCCTGTAGGACCGGATCGACTTTAAACGGTTTTTCGACTCTTATACATAATGGGATCATCGTCGACCAAGTGAACGATGGATTTTTTGCTCAAATTTGTTTGTGGGTTTTTTTGAAATAACAGTATTTATTTATTTAAAAAAATAAAATGCCTCATCCGCCATCATCCCAGAAAAAATTTTTATAATTATTACTGCCTTTAAAAATTTTCTCACGCCAATCTCATCTATTGATTATTTTTCGCATTTTGACTTTTTGCAAAATTATTTGAAATTTGTTCAAACCCTATAAATAACCCTTTAAAAATTTTCAAATAAAAACGAAACTAGTCGGAATTTATCCCATGTTACAATATTTTTTTACAGTTCTTTTTTTGCACAAAAAACTCAAATCTCTTCGAAACAAATGCGACTCTAATCTACAGATGAAAATAAGAATTTTTTCTCATTACAGTATTGTCGAAAAATCACGTGACTGTATAAATGAGAAATTAGATATGTTGCAAAAATCGACAAAATATGAATATGGAACTTAAGGAATATGGAACTTAAGGAATATGGAACTTAAGGAATATGGAACTTAAGGAAAGGCCAATAAGAGAGGCGCAATTCTCGGGTTAATTTCTACGCTAGAAGCGGGACCTATGTTGCTCATTGTAGTAAGTCAAAAAAAAATTCAAACTGGAACATATTTAAAAGGGTTCTGGGTGCTGTATTGCATGCTAAAATTATCTTTTTTTGTTAGATAAATTAAACAAAGCTGAGAAATCGATTGCAACTAATTAAAATTTGCTATTTCGACCCTAAAGTCTATTTTTAGAGTTTTAACCATATCACATTAATTTGGTGAACTCAGTAAACCAATTATTATGGTGTTATTTGTTCTGCAAGACTCAGGACTTCTAAGACAAACTCATAAACAATTTACACAAAAATTGAATCTCTGATTTGACTACCAAATATTAAATTTTAGAACTGCCAGGCAGTTACTGCCTTTATTTTCGAAAATATTTGTCAGATGAGACATTTAAAATCTATTTTTGAATTTTTCCATACCATAAGTGATGTAAAGTTCATATTATAAAATCATTACAGATTACCTCAACCAAAAAAAATGAATTTACAAAATAAATAATTATTAATGAGCACCCCAGGTGTTTGCGGTCAGTTTCTAATTTTAAAGCCACCTGCTGAGTTGAATATTTAAATGAAAGGTGTACTTGTGAGTTTTTTAAGATCCCGAGTTTAAATTGTTAGCTGGAAATAATTTTCCCGGAAATCAAGTGTTGAAAAAATCACCTTACAGATATTAACATATTTTCAATATTGAATTTTAAAAAGTTTATGACATGTTTCGAATTTATTAATAATTAATTTTCAAAGTATTTTTACAATGAAAAAGTACAGGAATAAATAATAACACAGGCAAAATTTTTCTTCCACAATCAAGTCGGTGTCTTTTGATAAAACGGATTATTCTTGGAGTCATGTCATGAGTCATGTTGAGAAAAAAGAGGGCTAAAGTTGACCAATGATATTTCTTCTTATAAAATAAAATCTTTTTAAAAAATTAAATAAGTGAAAAACGCGCCAAAAAATGAGTTTTTATTTCTGATGGTCGATAATGGACCATTATTAATGGTGCGAAAAACCAAAGAAAATCAACAACAATCAAATAAAGTCAAAAAGCCATGATTTTTTTGACTTCATCAAAATGCTAGAAAAAATCATACGTGGTCATTGTTTTGTTAGATAACCTACGTAAGGAAGACTTCCTTTTTAAAACCTAGTCGGAAAGACTTGTGATCAAACTGGTTTTTAATTTTGGTCCTCTGACCCTTATATATCAAGGGAGTGGCATCGATCCAGAAGATTGGGACATTTTTTTAGAGCGATAAATGAAAAAAAAAATTTGAAAATTTATTTTTTTATTTTTTATTTTCAATAAAAGTGTCCATTCTTGCTAATGTTTATATTTTTAATTTCTTAATATAACTAACTATCTGTAAAAATATTAAAAACCACTTTTCATTGGAACTTCATTTCCAACTTAACCCGACCATAGAATTTTTTCTGAAGACGATATTAATAAACTTCAGACATTGTCGGGTGTAATGCGCTAAAAAGTCTGGTTTTTATGTTCCGTATTAAAAAATGNTCTTAACATAACTAAATATCTGGGAAAATATAAAAAACCACTTTTCACGGTACATCCATTTCCAACTAAACTCGACTACAGATTTGTATTTAAAGACGATATTAATAACCTTCAGACATTGTCGGGTGTTGTGCGCAAAAAGTCTTGTTTTTACGTTGCTAATTAAAAAATTTCCTTGATATGAAAGTCTTTTCCATGAAAAATGGTCAAAAATGGC
>SCLH01001285.1:163492-191769 GCA_004367855.1 Oikopleura vanhoeffeni | reverse complement strand
AAATTTTCTCAGGCTACATTGTAGAGCAGGGAGGGAGCGGCGATCCAGTTTCAATTTTTCATATGCCGATCCCTGTCGCAGAGAATGTTTTTTTGACAAATAATATCGGCATTATGTAATTTTCGGATACGTGGATATGAAGTTAAACTTCAATGAAGAGAAAAAGCAGCAATTAGGTTTTATGCATTAAGCCGCTAAATTTTAGCGGTTGGTTTTTAAATATTTTCTAGAAATTTACCAATTTTATACATTTCAAGGTTACGAACTACAATGTGCAATTGAAAACATAGATGTCCACTTAATTCTCACAAAATATATTTGAGTTTTAAAAAAGACTTATTTCTCCCCAGCATATTGCTGGAAGCACCCACAATCCCCTTAAAAGAAGAAAAAAAGATCAGTAAAAAAAAATCAAAAACAAAATGAACTTGATGAGAAATTATTTAACGAATTTAGTTTTGGTAATCAGGGTGAGTTGGATTGAATTGATTAATCAAGGAGCAACAAATGATCTTTGTGACAGATTTGGAGAGACTGCTCTTCATCGAGCTTGTTTGAAAGGGAAAGATAAAGTGTTGGAGAAAATACTGCAGAAATATCCTGAAAAATTGAAGCAAAGAAAAGCAGAGAATATAGATTCATAACACTAATTCGATAGGCATTTTGAGTAGGGTGGGAAATGCAAAGAGCTTCTTCATTGGATTTTTTTGTTATTTATCGGCTCTGTTGCCATTAATTATGACATCAATTAATTCAATAAAATCATTGATAAATCTAAACGTTTAAAAGAGTGTCGACATTAAAACAAGTTCCTACCATTTAAGAGTGTTCAGCGCATTAATAAGTTATTTTCCGGATATCATTTCATAATCTTGAAACCTTAGAATTCAATTATCTGTCGTTTGACACTTGTCTCAAGAAAATCAGATTATATTTATCATATACAGTGGTTGAGACCAATGGGCAAAACTTTTTCGCAGACTTGATTTTTTCAGACCTATGAGACCAATGGGCAACACTTTGAAATTTTTGGTAATTTTCTATGGCAATTTTTTTCGATTTACCCATAATTTGGATAAATTTATAATAAATTAATATATTTGTGAAATTTCACAATATAAATCTTAAATTTTATAATCTAGAACAAACTATCGAAAAACTGTGTTTTTAAGCTTTCAGAAAATACATGTTTCAAATTTAAAAAATCGGACTATTGAGACCAATGGGCAACACACTTCGTGTGAGACCAATGGGCAACACTTTTTCGAAAAGCTCGTGTGTTGCCCATTGGTCTCACCCACTGTATTAAACTCTGAAGATATTTGAAATTGTTCCCTATTTCCTTGACACTCTATTTGACTAACAAGTAAGTGCTGGCAATGGGCAACATTGCAATGGGCCCATTGCCATCATTTGAGCCCAATTTGACTCCAAAGTGTTGTTTATTGTCCTCACTATTGCCCATTGTCAGTGTTGCCCATTTCGCGGAAGGACAGGTGTAAAAATTGACCTTGAAACTCGAAATGGATTTTTATTTTGACCCCTGTCCGGTACGTTTTTTTGTTTTTGTGTTCAAAAATCTCCTGTGCATCTTAAGCATGCTAAGTTGAAAGTGAGCAATAAAAATAAATCACATTTTCACCAGAATTTAGAGGAAAAAAATATTAAACCGCCGAAGTATTACTTAAGAAAGGGGCGAAGAATGCAATTATGAATGTACTGTTCCATGATGTGGCTTATCCAATAAAACTAAAATTATTCTTGTTTTTTCGAGATAAATATAAAGGCATTTTTTTGATGAGCTTTTGATTTATTATAATCATTTTCCAATCACGGTTTTTTTGCGAGTAAGAAATTGAAAGTTTTTTCGCAGAATTGCAGTAAAACAATTTGAAATAGTAGGCCTCGAAAGCTCATCAAGACTATTTAGTTTCACTTACATAAAATCTGAAATTAATTGAAAAATACAGAAATTTCAAAAATGAACTGAATGACTTAATTATAAATTATAATTTATAATGGAGAAACTTGGTTTATTAAAAAGATTTATTAATAGTATTTTGAATTTCAATTACGAAGTTGCATTGAATCTATACTTGTATCATGTAACTTATTCAGATCTATTGAGACATCAGACGAACCATTATTTTGAAATTATAAAAAAAAATTGGCTTCGTACTTTTATGAAATAAAAATCAAAGAAAAAATATTGATTTTGCGAAACAATAATGAATTAAAAGTAAGTAGGTTTTTCCTGATAATTTATGAAATTTCGATAAGAGCATATTTGGATTATGCTTAAATTGCCGTTTTCCGCCTACTAGTAATTCATAGCGAAAGACAAAAATCAATGACAAGAATCAGTGGTAATAAATTTCGAATTTTTCGAAAAATAATCAGAGGCATTATTATCGATATACAATTTAATCGCGCTGTGAAATTTATAAAAACTGCAAAAGTGATGAAAAAAATGCTGAATTTTTGCTAATTCTACTTCGGTTTTAATTTATTCTTCGTCAAAAGATGCTCGATTGGCAAGATAAGCGCTCCGGTATGTATACAAATAATATTGCAAATTATACCGCAAGTTTGCGATGTCCGTTTTAAAGGAATTCACAAACACCATTCTGACCATAATCGGCTCTAACACACACAAAATCCGCAAATGTCAACAATATACAAGAAACCCAAACATTGCATATTACCCTTTATAATAAATTGAAAGTTCACTTTATTTTTCAAATAGTTTCAAATTTAGAAAGCATAAAGTGAACTCACAGTTCAAAACCGTCTCAGACTTATGAAGTATTTTATTTAATATTAATGTTGCTATATTTTCACTAATACTCTTGACCCTTTCACACCCAAAACGCCATTCGGAGACGCTACTTTGGGCGCTTATTACGGGAAAAGTAAAAGTGCTTGGAACTTTACTATTTTTAATCCTTGATATAAAAGATAGACTTCCTTAAATTTTTACATTTTTTAATTAACATTTTGACTTTATTCACCCCGCAGAAAAGTGACATTTACAAAGTGGCGTTCAACCTACGCAATTCATTTGCGAGAAAATAAAAAACGGAAGAACAAAAAATAATAATTAAATTTTCTTAATCGATACTTCCTCAAAAATAACCTGGAATTTTTGGTTTTCAATCGACAGGTGTTTTTCGAAAATATAATATAACCCACGCAATTTATCGTAATCATTTGTGAAGAAATAAATATTTACTGAAAGACGTCAGATCAAAAATTGAAAATGAAGCAGATTAAGAAAAAAATTTTCTCAAAAGTGACCTTCTCAGAAGTAACCTGCGATTTCTGTTCTCTTATGTACAGTTTTTTTAAATGGCACTGAGTGTGAGGAGGTTAAACGATTGAATATGTTATTATCAGGGCCGAGAAAGTACTGACAAGTAAACAAAAAGGGATACTTGTATAGATGTGCAAGTACTACAAGGAAAAATAACAAATTTTCGACGGTGTTTGCCCAATTTAGTTTGTCCCATTTTCTTTAAAATTTGAATCATTTGTAAGAGTGTACACCCTTATTCCAGTTTTTTTTTAAATATTGCGAGACACGCTCCTTCATTAAAAAGATAAAAAATTTTATAAAACTGAAATTTTCCGTTTTCAGTTAAACAATTTTCTTTCGAATATTTCTCAGAACATAATGGAAGACTGTTTTTGGTTTTTGTCGCTTTTGTAGTATTTGATCTATCGTAAAAAAGGATCAATGACATGTTTTAACAATTTTAATGATTGACCAATCAGAGCCGTCGCTTGAAAATTTCGAAAAGTCTCAAATTTGCAGAAAACTTTCAAAACTTCTCAGATTTCAATAAAATCAACTTATTTGATGTCCATCTCCCCACTTTTTAGCCATTCTTGAACAGGCGCCGAAGCCACGTCAGTTGATGCGAAGCCTGGCTTAAACACGGAATTTCATTTGTAACGACAAAAACTCACTTGGTTCAAATCAGAAAACCCCTCAACCCACATCTCTCAAATCATACAAAAGGTGTTAAAGGGATATTGCCGAAAGTTTTTGCCCCAAAATTTCGGACATATTGGAAAATTCGGCAATATTGGGCACCCTTATTGTATTGAGCCCTATTTCGAAAATCCTGCATAGTCGTAAAATTGTATTGATACGTCACAAAAATAGAAAGTGAGCAATGAAATAACTGGATTCTCGAGAAGTGACCAATGAAATTGCTGGATCTCCCTATTTGTGACGTATCAATACAATTTTACGACTAGGCAGGATTTTCGATATAACGGGAATTTGTTTGCCAAAAAAATTCGGACATTGGCATATTGGCAAAGTCGGCAATATTAAGCCGGAGATATTGGACCCTCCTAAATACGAAATAATTTTCAGGGTGATTAATCAATTCGTTTTGATATTTCGGCGGCCGAAATTCGGCAAGAATTATCAATCTTATGCCCGAAAGAGATTATTACGGATTGATATTTAATAAACATGTAAAAATAACAAAACAATTTAAGATCAAGGTGGTTGTAGGTCTGCAGGTTCATTTTGACCCATTACAAACAACACATTGAGAGTTCACCAAAGTGAGAAAACTTCAAAAATTTCCCTTCGAAAAGACGTCATAATTAAAATTTTTTTTACAATTTTATAGGGAGTTTAAGATGTGTTTCAAATGAAGTAAATCTACAATATACGTATAATTAAGTACTCAATCCAACGCAAATAAACAAAATTAGAAAAGTGCATTTAGGAAATTCAACCACTCAAAAATTACGTCCTTCATGACGAACCGGAAAAAAACCTCAAACGCCCACGCAATTCGGCGATATTGGAACATTGAACGATCTTGACACATTCGGCGATATGGGCACTGGAAATATTTAAGCTANTTTGCCAATATGTCCGAAATTTTTTGGCAAAAAAATTCCCGTTATATCGAAAATCCTGCCTAGTCGTAAAATTGTATTGATACGTCACAAATAGGGAGATCCAGCAATTTCATTGGTCACTTCTCGAGAATCCAGTTATTTCATTGCTCACTTTCTATTTTTGTGACGTATCAATACAATTTTACGACTAGGCAGGATTTTCGATATAACGGGAATTTTTTTGCCAAAAAATTTCGGACATATTGGCAAAGTCGGCAATATTGGGCCGGAGATATTGGCCCCTCCTGTATACGAAATAATTTTCAGGGTGATTAATCAATTCGTTTTGATATTTCGGCGGCCGAAATTCGGCAAAAATTATCAATCTTATGCCCGAAAGAGATTATTACGGATTAATATTTAATAAACATGTTAAAATAACAAAACAATTAAAGATCAAGGTGGTTGTAAGTCTGCAGGTTCATTTTGACCCATTACAAACAACACATTGAGAGTTCACCAAAGTCAGAAAACTTCCAAAATTTCCCTTCGAAAAGACGTCATAATTTATTTTTTTTTTCAATTTTATAGGGAGTTTAAGATGTGTTTCAAATGAAGTAAATCTACAATATACGTAGAATTAAGTACTCAATCCAACGCAAATAAACAAAATAAGAAAGGTGCATTTAGGAAATTCAACCACTCAAAAATTACGTCATTCATGACGAACCGGAAGAAAAACCTCAAACGCCCACGCAATTCAGCGATATTGGAACATTGAACGATATTGACACATTCGGCGATATGGGCACTGGAAATATTTAAGCTAAATTTTTTATAAATTTTTGCTTAAAAACGCACTTCTGACGAACAAATGTTTCTCCTTTCAAAGCACAGTGGCTCAGTTGGAACTCACGTGATGGTTGGTAATAATGTACTTTTTGTTCATTTTGAAAATTTGCCCAAGTTGTTTGAATTTCGAAAATGTATTCATTTGTTTTCGTTCCCGTGATTGCGAGTCATTTCGTTAACTACAATTTAACACTTTTGTGGTTCAAGAGTTTCTAGTTTGAGGTAGACCGGTAAAAATCGACCAGCTCATATTCAATTTTATTTTTGGAGCAATTTTAGTTTCTGTGCTGAAATTTATCGGGAAAAAATTTGTTAAAAATATTATGTCCCTTCTCCAAAAAATCAGCATTTTTCGAAAAAAAATTGCCCGAAAAGATCAAAAATTTCACGCTCAAATTAGGCAACTTTAAAAACGGTTATTGCCAGGGTTGCAACTTGCAACTGATTTTCGAAAGAAAATTATCTCAAAAGTTATAAATTTGTAATTCTCTACAATAAACTTAATAAATTTTTGTGTCAAGCTAAATGTATTTTGCTTTTCCTAACTTAGTCTAGTTTTGTAATATGTTTATTGTACGTGTATAATCTCTGAGCAGATTTTATGATAAATAAGGTTTCGTAACTTGGACGACTGACCACAATTCAGGATTTGTAAATGGAAGTAAAGATATAACATTTAATCAAAATTACATAAAAACATTTCAGCCCAAAACAGAGCAATTCTGCGAAAAATTTTTGAGGATGGTGATACAACTTTGAGGAAGCAAAATAGAAAGCGGTGCCGTTTGGCACATTCAAGGAGATGGTGATTGAACCACAGTTGTTCCGATTGTGACATATTTCCAATATAAATTGTATACATGTAGAAATTTATATGTAGAAAAAGCATTGGCTGGAATAAGAATATATCAAATTTGTTTGTTTGAATACACTCATAGATAAGTAACCTTTACAAGACAACTTTTAAAAAACAATAAAGCTATCTCATCCTACGTTTTATTTTGAAATACAACTGAATTTTCACATAAATTGTGTAATTAGTAAGCGAAAATTGAAGAGCCTTTTTGTCACAAAGAGATATATTTTCACTGTAATATATATGCGAAAAAGCGTTTTTGGACATTTTCATTAGAAAATATAAATTCTCTTAGTTAAAATTTTTGAATTTTGTAGAAGCTAGCTCGATTCTCCTAAGTAGGCTCAAACAAAAGCCGAATTGCTGGTTGGGTGAAACATGAAATTGGTTACAAGTCAATTATGATCTCGTTAATGAAACTGCAGGATAATATTCAATATAAAACATATTTTTGAAAATTTTACAAAACGGAAAAGGTAATTTTGGATACTTTAAATGAAGAAGATTGTCAATAAATGACGGAAAATCCGATGTTATTTTTTATTTAATTTTGAATAGTCTAAAAGCCAGTTTTCGAGCATAAAACAGTGCCTACGAGTGGTGGGAGCAAAAAAGTTTTTTACCAACATTTTCAGTGCCAAAAACTACGCTAGCTCCGAAACTTTCAGATTAATACGACTCTTTTATTGAGTACCCTAAGATTAATTAAAGTGTATTTATCAAAAAAACTTTCTTGCAATTCAGTTAGATTTCAAAATGTGGTGTGCTCTTGAAATTTCATTTTGAATACTAAAATAATTTAGACTTGTGCAGCTGACAAGACTAAAATAACTATCTTACGGCTTAAAAGACTTAAAATTATGGTTTATCTTAGTTTTAAGTATCAATCCTCTCAAAAATGCAAGCTCAAAGATTTAATAAAGCTCATACACATGTATATAATCCATAATTTTAAACTTGGGTTGGAGGATTACATTGAGAAAATGCAGCATTAAAAAGGTTCGAAAACTTACTCATTATCTACGCTTACATCAAATATGAATTCAACAATCAACCAAGCTCTTTTCTTGATAATATTGGGATAAAACGGTAAGATCATAAATCAGCTACAGTACAGGGGGAGCGATATCCCTTTATCACTTTTTGGTTAGAATGCGTAGCCACTACTCCTTTTAACGTGTGATTTTAACGNTATCTTACGGCTTAAAAGACTTAAAATTATGGTTTATCTTAGTTTTAAGTATCAATCCTCTCAAAAATGCAAGCTCAAATATTTAATAAAGCTCATACACATGTACATAATCCATAATTTTAAACTTGGGTTGGAGGATTACATTGAAAAAATGCAGCATTAAAAAGGTTCGAAAACTTACTCATTATCTACGCTTACATCAAATATGAATTCAACAATCAACCAAGCTCTTTTCTTGATAATATTGGGATAAAACGGTAAGATCATAAATCAGCTACAGTACAGGGAGAGCGATATTGCCGAATTTGCCGACATCGCCGAAAAAACCTACGCAATTTCACGATTTTTAGCTAAAATATTTCCTTTGCCTATATCGCCGATAGTGTCAATATTGCCCAATTTGCCAATATCGCCAAATTTTAGTCCTAAATCAAGGTTTTTCAACTTTTATTTGATTGCCGTTGTTGGAGTTACTCCAATGGAGTATTAAATTCTACGCATTTTGTTGATTTACTTCATTTGCATCTATTGTGACACTCCTTATAAAATTAAAAATTGTTCGACATATCCCTTTATCACCTTTTGGTTAGAATGCGTAGCCACAACGTTAAAATCACACGTTAAAAGGAGTAGTGGCTACGCATTCTAACCAAAAGGTGATAAGGGGATATATGATGTCATTTCGAACGCCTACGCGTTTATTTTCATTTTTTGAACAAAAAAATTTATGTTTGTTCCCATATCGCCGAATGTGCCAATATCGCCGAATTTGCCAATATTGTCGAAATTTTTCGGTAAAAAACTTTCGGCGATATTGGGCCCCCTGCATTATGTGAATTGGGTATATTGATGTAATATCGAATTTTTTAGACTTTCATACATTTTTGGCGACGAAATTTGGCAAATTCGATCAGAAATACAATTTTACGTGTATCTTTAATTACACTTTCCCGTTACGTTCAACTTTGACGTCAAAGACCTAAAGAAGCGCGTATTACATTGGACAACACACATTGACTCTTGTTTATTGACCAATGAAAACAAGTTCTGGACGTGTCTCTGACGCCAAAGTTGAACGTAACGGGCGAGTATAATTTTAGATATGTGCATACAAATTCCTTACGTATCATAAAAATATTCATCAGACTATTTGCATAAGAAATATTAGGGTGCTTAATAAAGTCCGTAATTTAAAAATATTAATTTTCTGACCTTCATTTGAAAGATGAAAAGAAAATATATTTGAAAAATAAATAATTTTATAATTTACAAGGGGCCTATATCGCCGAATTTGCCAATATCGCCAAAAAACAAACGTAATTTTACGTTCTTTAGCTAAATTTCTGCCACTGCCCAAATCGTCGCAAGAGCCAATATCGTCGAAATAGCATGAGCGTTTTAGGTTTTTTATCACAAATCACTTTAAGTGCGACATGAATGACGTCATATTCCAAAATATAATTTCTCAAATCTACTTTCTTGAATTTTCATTTGATTGCCTTTGGTAAAGAACGTAATTTTACACATTTTGGTATTTTACTTCATTTGAACTTGTAAAACTCCTCATTAAATTGAAAAACTTTTCAAATTATGACGTCATTTCGAACGCCCACGCGCCTTTCATTTTTGATTTAACAATGTATTTCTGACCCGATATCGCTGATTTTTTCTGGAAAAACTTTTGGCGATACCCTGGGCCTTCCCTGTTTAGTATTTACCCAGGTCGGTAACGATGTAGTCCGCTGATTTGCTGATATGCTTTAACTAAAAAGAGTTCACCTCGGCCAATCATCTCAACGCATTTTGCCTTATTTTCATCGGGCTTCCGTGTCCATTCGGGGTTGAGATTCATATATCTTGATTCGATCAATATTTTGAAAATAATGCCTGCAAATAATAAAGAATTGATTTAATACAAAAAGCAAAAACTGCTGATTTTATTACGCGATCAAATACGGAACCCATTGCGGAGCTTAAAATATTATAATTGAAATATATATAATTTAATGCACATAGTGTGCACATTGTGTGCAATGCACATTCAAAATTAACTGAAAATTTAATTTATAAATAGTGCATGAAAAAGGATAAACTAATATGCTACGATTGTGAATTTTTGTACAAGTGTAACCGGGCTATTTTAAAGGTAACACTTTTTGATATTGTTTTATGATTTCAATGATGAAAAAATCATGAAATAAGCAACCTTTTTAGGGGTCACCAACTTTTTTCTATTGTTTACATGGGATTTAAATATTTGTGTAAGTTATTTCATTTTTACAAGCTTTTTGAAGCATTAAAACGGGATTTATACCGTGGGAGATTTATTTTTGACCAGAAAACCATTAGTCATAAAAATACTGGTTTGTGATTGGTCTATTTTGTAATATCATATTTTTTATATATGATTCGATTTATGGGGAAGTAATTTATGGATAAATTATAATTCACTTAAAATATAATAAGCCAAAAAATCGGAAATTTCGATTTTAAAAATAAAAAGTGTCAAATTTCATTATTTCTTAATAAAACCGAAGTTTTTTCGTTTTGAAACTTGACAATGAAAACGATGGGCCGATAAACTTCTGCCCTTGTCTTTATATTTGAAAACGAAATTAACGATTTTTCAACGAATTGAATTTTAGACAAATTATGATCAACTCATCGTGTATATGATGAGTTCTAGAATTTGAAATTTTCAGAAAAAAAAAATTTTTCAAAATATGAAATTTCATCGAAAATTCTCAACCATATCTATTACTTAGGAAGTTAGATTGCAAAAATAGTGGGAAAAATGTACAATACTACAAACATCAGTTACTGCACTAAAGTGGTACCTTAAAGGTGTTTGATGCAAATGGGGAAACTATTTAAAGTTGCATACTGCAAACGAATTTGCTTATTTAGCGTTAATAGCGTAGGTTGAACTTATGGGGGTAGTTGGCGCTCGGGCAACAATGGTATACTGAGTTTTTACTGGCACTGAAATCATCAACGATTTCATGCTGATCTCAAGCCGAGATTATGATGGGAAGGGCAGGATATAGTTTGTACAGAATTAAAAAGGCACGGCTGTGAACTTGGCAGAAAAAATGAACTTTTTTTGAAAACCTTGAAGTTTTCGATTAGTTTGGAATCATAACTTCGACGGTTTTTGTTCGACGACGGCGGAGTATAATGAGACCAATTGCATTCAACAGCAAAAGCGTCAACGCCGTCACTCCAGCAATCAAACCAGTGATCAAAGATTCACCTGAAGGTTAAAATGAATTAACAAGTGGATTTTTGAGGGAAAAAATTGTTGATAACAAGTTGGTTCTGCGAGTTTTTAGTAAGTGAATTATCGAGATTAAGTAAATCAACCTTTTTATATCAACTTTTTAAATAATCACTTCCAAATTTATAAATATTAGTCTAATACAACGATTTTATTTCAGGTTAACAACTAATTTAGAAATTCAAAATAGGAAAAGTTGGTTTAAAATGATTTTTAAAAAAGTTTAAAATAAAAAGTTGGAAACGTAAATTCGTTAATTTGACAGTGGAGTAGTTTCAGCAATTGAAATTTTGTGAGCAACGCAATGAGTCTCACAAATAATCAAGTGGAACCTAGGCGTTAACCAAAAAAGATTATTATTTATTTGAATTGTTTTTAGTTTGGTTCCAAATAATGAATTTTCAACTACAAATATTATTTAATAAAATCAAATACGCCAATGCATTCGCATAGGGAATACTATGAAAACATATTAATCAAAAACAAATATTATAAAGAACAAATGATTTATTATTAATTATTCTAAAAAACCTTATTCTAAGGGAATTTCACAAAGAAATGTTTTATCGAGTTCTAAAAAATTAATTCATCATTCAAATTAAAAAAAAATATTCAATACTCGCCTACGAGTTAATTTTTTTAATTTATAATTAATTGTT
Source organism: Oikopleura vanhoeffeni (assembly GCA_004367855.1). NCBI lineage: Eukaryota > Metazoa > Chordata > Appendicularia > Copelata > Oikopleuridae > Oikopleura > Oikopleura vanhoeffeni. Next base: position 180,067 of record SCLH01001285.1, on the reverse strand, counting down.
TAATAATCATCACAATCAGGTTCTGAACTAATCTAATGATTAATTAAACTGACGACGTAATAGCAGAACTAATCAAAAATGGATTAATTCTATCTAAAAATTTTGTTCCAGGAAAAAAAAGGTTGACCAAAAATTTTGTCGACTAACAATGTAGAGTGAGACCCAGTGGGTGACTAGTTAAAGCATCCCTACGGCTTTAATCAAAAAGATATGCGTTAACTAGTCACCCACTGTAGACCCTATTACACTTAATTAACCAATTTTCAGATAAAAACCGCTGAAAAATTTAAATTGCTATATCGAAAATGCTTTTTGTTATGAGAGATTTGCTTCAAAACATAAATGACGATCATGCTCACGCAAAATCAAATAAATACTTAAATGGGTTGCTTTAACTAAGGGATGATCTTTCTTTGATTTCGAGAATATTGAAGAAAAAACCCGAAATATACCTGGTGTCTGATTTCCATTAATTGAAATTTGATCCAGCTCGATATCTAATTCAATCTTTCTGATTGGATGAGCGGTAGATACTGTATAAATCGTTTCATCTTCCTCTGCATCTCTCCGTCTTCTGTTTCCATTTTCACATTGATTCGAGCAGTTTTCATCCCCAAAACACACCCTAATGTTACAGTGAAGCCAAACTTGGTTATAACCTACAAATTTGAAAACTGATCCGGCAAATTTGGACATTTTTGATTTTCCATTTTCGTATATTTTGAGAGTTCCATCGAGAACATTCTCAACTCCACAACCTTCTTCGATAAGGTGATGTTGAAGAACACCATTGGCATCTTGATATGGAGTAGCCCAACAGTCCATGATTGAAAGACGGATTTCTGGGTCCTAAATTGATTGATTTATAATGAGAGTTATTTGATTTATTTCCGGTCATAACCGGAACCGAATTATCTGTTTTTAATGAAGGAAAATTGTTCTAGAAAAATTTTTTCTCAATTTTCTTGCTAATTGCAACATAGTTAAATACAGATTTTTTAGCTGAGAATAAGTTTTTCAATAATTTAAGCTATTTTATTCGCTTCCGGTGAGAACCAGTAAAAAATTATCCGATTTTGATGGAAAAATTCTTCCAACAAAAAAATTTTCCTTGATTTTCGGGTTAATTGATACATAGTTAAATATAGATTCCTGGTTCAAAATAAGTTTTTTATAATTGAAGGTATTTTATTATCTTCCGGTGATAATCTCATTTCAATGAACTAAAATGATTCTAGAAAATGATATTTTATTTTTTTTAATTTATTGAAATAAAGTTAAATATAGATTTTCATTTTTTGAATTTATTTATTAGTTATAAAAGTGATTCATTCACTTCCGGTAACGACCGGAAAGAAATTATCTGATTAAATGATACGACAATATTACAGCAACAGTTTATTTTTTCTTTATAATCGAAATTTTCGAAATATGATTAAAAATTAAAATCAATTTATTTATATTCAAAGTCGATTTGTTGACTCACTGTAATTTGCTGAAAATTCTTCATTAATATATTTTATTTACTTCCGGTATCTATCGGAAACGAATGATCTCATTATGAATTAATATTATTAATGAAGCAAAATTCTTCTACCAAAAGATATTTTCTTCTTGCTTTTTATTTAATTAAAAAATGATTAAAAATGGATTTTTTGATCCTGCATAAATAAATTTATAATGAAACTCAATTTATTTACTTCCGTTGAGGACCGGAAACGAATTATCTCATTTTAATGAAAGACAATTCGTCTGAATAAGATATTTTTCTTTTTTTTGTTCGTTAGAAACATAATTAACAATTGATTTTTGGGTCCAGAATTAATTCAACATCTTCAGTTCGATTGTTTACGTTTGGTGGGAACCAGAAATTGAGCATTTTATCTTGTTATAATTAAAAAGCCCAAATGTAGGAAACAGAATGAAAACTAAATTATAAAGTTACTGTTTCGTAACTTTTATTTATGAAAACCCAACATTTTAACCGGTAAATCATGGTGTTTATCGTTGTTGCCGATAGAAACACCCCTCCTGACATCTACTTAGCGTTTTTCGGCTTGAAAAGAACTCATCGATATTTCAGCGGCTGAAATTCAGCCTCAAAAATTGAATGATAATTTTTTAATTTTTCGATTTTTTTTTGTAGTCTAACAATGTGAAAGCCGGATTTCTGAGTTCACCCAAGTTTTTCTGTATACAATATGGATCAAGGGCACTTGACTGACAGATCGTGACTATTTGAAAAATGTGATATTTGATCGGTTGATCCCTTCCAAATCTGACCAATGAAATCGGCCTATTTTGCAATCAAGGGTTTTTTTTGGGTGCTAGTATCCCGCATCGTTTGTATCATTCAAGTATTCACGATTTGTCAACTGAGGGCCCTTAATTCATATCAAATTATTCATAAGCTGTATGCGGATTTTCTATTCAAAACGGTCAATTTTTGAACTTATTTGAGCTGAAACTAAGTATTGTTTAAAAGGATATTTATTTATTATATTTGTTTTTATTCATTTATTATCAACTAGTTTCGAAATTTTTATTTCATTTTCAAGATTTTATTTCAGTAATAATGTAAGTAAGTTCAAGTTTATAAAACAAAGAATTGGATTCTAGAATCTAGAGAGTCAAAAAAATTTGGGAATTCTCGCAGAATCAGGATAAATTAAAAACACAAATATAAGTGAAAAATATAGGCGCTTTTTGGTCATTTTGATAATCCTACAAAGATTGCGTTTTTAAGGCATTTTGAACTAAATTAACCAATTGTAAAAATTATGAAAGTTGTTAAGCGTATTTTCTTAAAAATTCCGAAAGCTTTCAGTTGTTTTTGAACGTTAATTTTAGGTGTTTTTATTCGAATATTATAAGCTTCGCACCTTCGGCGATCATATTCGTTTCGTAATCGAGAAACGAGTATGAAAATATGAATTTCGGGCTTTTTTAGGACTAGTAAATTTGTCTTTATTCATTAAGGAATATTCGGTGGCTTGTTTGTCATAGTGTTTGCAAACACTGATGTGTGAATAAACATGGGAACCAGAAATAGGTCTTTGATGTTCTCCAGCGCGGGTGCAGAGCAAGCGCTTAGGCTGACCAACTAAAATTCTGAGCAGTCACATGTAAACTGATATATTAAGTTAGACGATTCACTTTGTGTGAGTTTTGCTTTTGCGTGACCAGAGAAAATTTTTGCCACTTTAACTCCCGTAGTGTCTTAATGTGAGTTAATGGTTCGGTAACATATCCCTTTATCACCTTTTGGTTAGAATGCGTAGCCATAACGTTAAAATCACACGTTAAAAGGAGTAGTGGCTACGCATTCTAACCAAAAGGTGATAAAGGGATATATTGACTCGAAAATCAGGTAAAATTTTCGACATTCTTTGGGTGAGTCTACAAATATACTGTTCAATGTGAGGCGATGTATAATCTAGAACAATTGATATATCGGTGGGGTCTCTGTCACGTTTTTTGTCGTCGGATAAAAATATCTTGATTTTATATTCGATAAGACGAATCGGATAAGTATTTCTACAGAAGACATCTTTGAGCTGTTCGAGACTTTTAAGAAAAATGTCATGCGTTGAACATGCATCTCTTTCTCGATAAAGTGCAGTGGAAATATTACCTTCTAGGTACTTTATTGACATCACACTGTGTTTGAAATTAGATAAAACTGTCAGACGCCCCCGTTTCCGATATTTGATAAACTTTATGTTACCATTTTCAATATAGATTTTAGTGTCTAAGAAAATAATTTCGTTTTTAGGGCTCATATCTTCAAAACTGAAATTTAATCTTTTATCATAAGAGTTAATTTCCTTTAAAGAACTTCTAAGTGCGTTTTTTCTGATAATAAGGATGCAGTCATCTGCATAGCGGTGATAACTTATAAGTTTTCCAGAGGCACAATAGTCCTCGACTGTTATTTGTTCCATGAGGTTAACGAAAATGATGGCAACACATGCCGAGATTGAGGAACCCATGCTCAAACCACTTTTTTCTTTATAAACCCAAATAGGGTTTCAAAAAATTGTATATTTTTGAAAAGTTTCCAGAAGAAAATTTTTTGTAACTTTTCGCGTGTGGGTACGGGCAAGTAAGCTCCATTTTCATTTTCAAATTTGAAATATTTTCTCGGTTGACTGTAGATTTTTTCAAGAACATAAGAAACGACGCGGGGGACGTTGACGTTTGAGTACATATTGATAACATCGACCGACACTTATTTTCGTTAAATTTGACTTTATCTAATAAAAATTTTGTTTTAATATTTATTATATGTTAAATTTATTGAATTGATTAATTCCCGAAAAGCTTTTTTTACATCTTTTTCTGCGGAATAACAACGGTCACTTTTTGTTTATTTATGGTTGTTGAAGCATGTCACATGCTGCATGTGACATGCAGCTGGGTTGCAAACGGTAGAATTTTGTCCTTTAAAACAAGAGTTTATTACTAAAAACAAAAAGATAGATCCAGGGTAGATTTAAAAAACTGAAAAGTTATACAAATTCTGCAGTTGCTTTTCAGATTTTATTTTTGAATAGCAATATGAACCCGTGCTCAATCTTGCTAAAATGTAGAAGTGTTCTGATCGTAAAAATTATGTTATTTTGGACCGAAAGGAAAAAATCATGTTTTGGCCTATTTGGATAAAATATTGTTCGTGTTCATAATTTATGAATCCCCGATTTTAAGTAAAAGTTTAGGAAAAAACCGCCTACAAAATTTGCGACTTAATTTTGATTTCGAAAATGTTAACTTATAAAATATTTATTCTGCGATTTGAAAAACAATCAATCTTTGTCAATTTTTTCTCAAAACTTATATTCTTATTCTTTTAAACAAAATTCATATGCTGAGCATGATAAAACATGTAATTTCGTTAAAAGTTTATAATTAATAAGAGGGTCAGTACTTGGAGCTCTTTCTTCAAAATCCGTCATAACTAATGATCTTCCAATACAAATATGAAAAAGGTTGCATTGAGCATTCTTCTGGCGTGGGCAGAGCTACATAGTATGTGTTTTGTATAACCGGCCAACGAGTGAGGCGGATTGTTCACACACAATTCCGCCAACCCCTGATTTATATTTTAGTAAATGAGTCTGGACCTCCTCAAAAATAACTCCGACCACAAATTTTTTAAGCCACCAAGTGGTAACAATTTAAGTATTCAAAAAACTTTTCGTGATTAAAATACAGATATGAATCGAAAAATATGTTGAGATTTTGACAAAATTCGGTCATTTTGCAAGATTTAAAAAAAATTATAAATTTTTGGCCTTAAAATTCAAATTTATATTAACCGCCTTCAAATGGTTTTATTTTTTGTCTTGATCGACGTAAAATCACACGCTATTGAATAACCCATCGATCAAGCTATTATAAGCAATTACTTTGATCGTCACTTTAAAGTTCAAAATGCCATTTTATTCCAGAAAATTTATTATTAAGATTTTTTAATTCAAAAAAAACCTTCCTTAAATTTTGTACAATTCACCTATAAGTTGGAAAATCGATTTTAACCCCAGGTACTGACCCTAATCATAACTAATGATTAAGCCATAAAATGGCTGTGAGCGGAAGTTGTAGATTATGAAGCATGAAATTAGTCCCGGTATAACTAGTATCAATACGGTCTGGAAGAAGTTAATTTAACTTGAACGTCAACATTAAAAAATGGAGTTTTGTAAGGACAAAACGACAATATCCTCATAATTTTATATTGTTGCGGGTTCGGCGTGTCGGAAAGAGTCATTAAACTCGGTCAATTAGATGCATGCTACCCCCTTAACCGCCGACTAATCGTCTATCTACGTTCAGGATGTCAGAGACGCACACTTAAGTTCAAGACTGGTGTAATAAAGTGGTTCATTAAATGCGCATTTTGCACCATGAATTAAACGGCTTTTTCCATTCCAGATTGTGGTCGGGTTAAAAAAAGTTTGAATTAAATTGTGTGTAGGGTGTCCGACAAACTTTTTATGATAAAAATTGCTGAAACTGTTTTAGCGATAAGTTTCGCGCCATAATCTACATATTCTAGCCATTTATATGAGCAGTTGGCGTAGTAGTAACGCGGCTAGATCATGATCTTCGATTCCCGGACTTCTCAAACTTTTTCTATTGTAGATCCCCCAAACAAACTTTGGGTATTCATAAATGAAAGAATATCATGGGTTTATCATTTTAAATACCAAAAACCTCAAAATAGGTATTTTTATACTGCCGGAGCGTTTGTAATCAACGCCACTTGAAACTCCGGCGGTATACAAGCTTGATTTTTGTACATTAAAAAATTTTAATTCAAAATTCTCCCATGTTTAAATTTCAAGCAATTTATAAAAAATTTTTAAATTGACCTATTAGCAGCAAATTGGCATGCCATGGCAGCTATTATATAAGGTTCTAAGTTACAACCTTATATAATAGCTGCCAATTTGCTGCTAATAGGTCAACTTATTTTTTTTTATAAATTGCTTGTGACGGCTCCATTTTTCTTGCTTAACAATGTTTTTGTTTTTATTTTTAAATTTTAGCTCTTCAAAAATATTACGTTCAGTACAAGTTTTTTTTAAATTGTCAAATTTTGCTCAAAATTTAAAATCGTTTTTTTTCATTTTTGAGCAGTAGCTGAGAATTTTCTAAAACAATTTTGTACTGAACGTGATATTTTCTAAGGGCTTCAATTTAAACATGATTTAAAAATTGTTTAGCAAAATAAAGTTATTCTGTTCCTACCTAAGTTTAAGGCATCATTAACGCAACTTTTTGAGAGTTTGAAAAAAATGTGTCGGTCACCCTAGTTATGTGAACTTGATGACTGTTTAGACAAAAAGATTTTTAGTGAGCAAAACATTATTTAGAGGTTAGTATACAAACCACAATATATTCACGTTTTGAAAATTGGATTATAAGACAACCAGACAAAAAATGCAAATTTGACCAATGCCGTTTTACATTTGGTACGATTCGCTCAATCGGCGATTATCATGAGTTGATTATCGAAATTAAATTAAAAAACCACAAATAAATGTTAATATGATTTTCTTTAAATTTGCTAATTTAACAAATGCCAAATTTTTCGAAAAGTATGCTCGAAAACAGTCAAAAAACCACTGAAGAAAAATTTGTATTACGTCAAGCCGAAATTTTGAAGTTTTAGTGGTCAAATTGAAACAACCGTTATTTTTCAACTTAATTTTGAAAAAAATACTCAGAAAAATCCAAAAAAATCAAAAATTTAGAATTTTTGAAATTTAGAATTTTTGAAATTTAGAATTTTTGAAATTTTGAAACAAATTATTCTGGGAAATTCTCACACAATTTGATATCTTTCCGGACAAAATAATTTCTTTCTTTGAGCTTTCGTTTTAATTATAAATTATCAAATCACAGTGAATGAGAAGTTATGATAACATTTTTCAAATCTGAAAATAACTCTTTTTTCGCAAAAATCTTGGTTTCAAAAACTGATTTTGATAAACATGTTCTCGTAAGTTAGAGATTCGTAACCAGAGATCGCCAAATTCGAAAAAATTTAGGTATCGGATCGGTAGACCAACCAAAAAATGTAGATCCGATTTGATTGAATCGGTAGACCAATCAAAAAATTTAGACCAGATCAAATCTGATCGGAAGACTTTCAAAAAAAAAGGATCAGATCGGTAGACCTCTCGAAAAAATTGGATCGGTTCGATTTTCCCGATCTCATCTAATGTCCAACTCTGGTGGTGCGGTTACAAACAAAAAGACAAACAAGTACGTTGTCAGGCAGTTATTAATTACGGATATTTCTGCGGGTTCGTTTTCAACATCCATAGTATAATTCCGAGATTAAGTTTATCAATATAAAAAAATGAGAATTTGCAAATGCAGTTTTATTTCAAAAAATGTTAACTTTTAGAAATTACTGCTGATTAATTAATTTATGTAATAACCTAAGGTATCGTGAGAAAAACATGGGTGAGAGATACACGTCAAAACTTTGACATATAAGTCCGATTTGGAATATGTAATTTTATTTTAACTTTTTCTGCAAACATCTAATCCGCCAAATGTGAGAAATTACTTCAGAAATTACCGTATTATTTGCTTCAAGCGATTTATCAAGTACGCATTTTCTTGAGAAATTAAAAATACTTTGAATTTACGAAGGTGTGACCGAGATACTAAAAGTAAAATGCAAATAATCAATCAGGACAGTATAACTTATATTGTATAAGCCAACCCATAAGGAGAAATTTTTTAGCGAGCAAATTTTTTGTCAGATCGTTTTTAAATAAACCATTTTTTTTCTCAAAAAAGACTTTTCAAATATAAAATTTAACTTTGAAATTAAATTTTTGCAAGACAAGATTCTTTATTTTACACTTTTTTCTTCAAATTAATTAAATTTTTCCGCCTTCGAATTTTAAAAGCAAAATATAAAATAAAAAGGCGTCGAAAATTGATCTTTAAACGTCTTAACGGATTTTTCATTACTAGAAAGAATTATTTTCGAGATTTCCTTTTTTAAGGTTTTTATTTTGCTAATTTAATTTATGAAACTTTTTGAGCATCTTAATTTTGTAAAATCTTGACACATCAATAATGTCGAAAAACTTAAATTTCTGAAATTCCTGACTTTCCGAACATCTTAACTTTTTTAAAATCTACTGTATGTTTTGATTTTCAACATTGCAATAAAAAATCGACTTACATCTGTGTCTAATAGACTGATTCCAACATTTAAAAGTTCTCCCTCTTCAATTTCTGGCGATGATTCAAAGGCTTGTGTAAAAGTGTCATCTTCATAAAGTTGCATAATGGCTGAAAACTCACCATGACCAGAAACGTTTACTTTAATAATTTGCATCGTAATCTGCGGCAAAAAGGGATAATCTGCCGTAACAGTATAATCCAATGGGAATTTGCAGGAGACCGCCATTGAGACTTTTGTTGTCTGGGCATCGGTGAGTTGATTTCCGAAGATGATGCCGTTTACTGCTTCAATTTTGCTTATTTCAGACGCTTTGTTACTGAGCGAGTTAACGAAAGTCACGTGGGTTTCTGATAATTCGATCGAACTTCCACAGCCTAAAAGATCTGGAGAGATTTCCCAGGCGTAAAGGTCTCCTTGGATTTTTCGACCACAAGCTGGGTCTTCTAGGGTAAGGGGTCCGTATTTGGCCTCGTATTCGTCGATAAATGCCCGCTGGACGACGATAGTCATATTATCTGGTTTGCAAAAAGTTTCGAGGTCGTCAACTGCGCCTACGAGTTTTTCAACAGTAGTAGCTCCTTGAGATTCTAGAGAAACAGTCTCAAAAATTTCAAAATCATTCTCGCCAGCTTGACTATTAGCCACGGAAAATGCGGAATCTTGACCTACAATAGTTGGCGGACTTGTGGCATCAAATCGACCCACTAGAGGCGATAAAGTGGTAAACATACGCCCGAGAGTGTAAAGGTTATCAAAAAATTCGTAGTCTGCAAAAATCTCATCTGTCGATTCTTGAATTGGTTTATTAGCGCCACCTACTTGATCTACAGTTTCGTCTTCTAGGGTTATAGCGCCTCCAGTGATACATTGCTCAGATGTGAAATTTCGCACTTGTTCTACGTTCAAAGCAGTTTGCCAAATTGTAAAGTCCTCAATCGTTGCCGCAAGGACTCCACGTGTGCGCTCGCACCTTTTATCACAGGCTGGATCGTTTCCAATTTGCACTTTACCGCCACCTAAGAGAGCGACACTGTCTGAAGGGTTAACGGTGAACACTGGTTCGCCGTCAATGTATAGGTTAATGACGGCGTCAGAGGCGGTCAGACACACTTTTTGGTTCAAATCTGAAGAAAATGCATCGTGAGCCGCAAAAAGTTTTTCGTCATTTACTTCGGCGACAAGATTTCCTTTATCGTCAGTGTAGAGTAAAAGTTTAGTGTTATCCATATAGTAGGAAGTCACTGTTCCTCGGAGTTTTGCAGCGTTGAGCTGGAGACCGAAACATACAGAATACTCGGAGACGGCTGGCATTTTACGACGGACGACGAGATAACCAGATCGAGCAAAACGCCAATTTGTTCGGACACATTGAAGAGATGGATCGGCGACGCAGACTTGACCAGAAAGGTTTATAAAGTTGGTGGTTTCGACAACGGTATTTGTAACATCGGCGTAGTTTTCTTTGCATGTACAGCTAAAAATATTTATTAGGCACATTTTCGAGATGTCATTTTATTCCAATTTTTTTTTAATTCTGAACATTCGTGAAAAATATTAATTTTTTGAAAACTTTTGAAAGTCTTGAATTTTGAAAGCCATAAATTTTGAAATTCTTATTTTTTGAACATCAATAATGTTTAAAAATATCATTTGTCTAAAATCTTAATCTATGAAAATCTTTATCCTGGTAAATATTAACCTTTCGAAAATCTTAGTTTTTTGTAAAATTCAATTATTTGGACATTTAAAATTTTCGAAATCGTACATATCACCATGTACATTATGACCACTTCCCTAAACGTTAAAGTCTAAAGGTTTATTTTCAAAAAATATTATATTTTATTTAACTTTTTTTGTTTGGATATTTTTATCTTTGAACGTAAAAACTTTTTGAAAGTTTTTTTCAGAATTTTATCAAAATCTTTATTTCGGAAAAAATTTTCAATAATTTCCTACTGAATTTTTCTAAAACTAAAACTTTTGTAATTTTTTTATCCTATTTTATATCTTATGAAATCATACTTCGATATTTTATTTATATCACCCAATTTATCCAAAATAATAGGAAAGTTATCGGTTAAAAACTATACTTTGAAGTACTCTGTTTCTTAAAATTTACTTAAAAAAGGTTATTCGTGAAATGTTCTTTATTTTAAGTCTGAAAGTAATTAATCTATTTCTTCAAAAAGGTGTTAGTTGTATGTACATGATGACCGTATTTATCAGTATTAATGTAAGTATGCAATCGAAATGTTCACAGAATTTGACGCTTAGTTCTCTGTTCAATTCTATCGTATTTTACAAAGTAATTAATCTGATTAAGAACATTAATTACGAAAAATAATTATGGTTACACAAATTAAAATGCATCAAGTTTACCAAGAAGGTCATCAAATAAAATGCGACTCGTTATTTTGTGCTTATAACTTGAATGACGTTTTAAATTTTTATTGTCAAGATAAAAACAGTTCTCGAGGTCAAGCTTGTAAAAGGAATGACTTTTGCGTGGGTTTTCCATTATTTTTTTGCGTAGGTTTAAGGGAGTTGTGGGTGTAGAATTTTGAAATTGCCGGTACCGCAGTTAAAAACTGGTAAATATCTTCTCAATTCACAAAATTTGTTAATTCTCGGTCAATTTTGCTTCAAATTGAATCGAACAAAGATGTTTCGGAAAAGTACGATGTGTTCAAATAGTTACCACGCCGTCCGGTTTAAAAAAAATTTCCTTTGGTTTTTACGCGGTAAAAATGAAATTCAGAAATTTTCTTTCAAATCTGATTATGCTCGGTCAATTTGTTTCAAATTGAATAAACCAATTCATTTATGAAACGTATGAAATTTTCCCATAATTTACCAGAAGCTCGGTGAAAAATTTATTCTCTGTTGGTTTTTATAAGTGAAAATAGGTTCATTAGATATAATTTCTGTGCTGATAAAGTATGTTGCAAGAGTCATGTGTTCGAAGCGTGGGCGTTCATTTGTCTCTCCACAACCTCGCTGAACCAATCACAATATTAATTCTTTTTTTTTGAGAATGAATTATTGTTAAAACGATTCTAGAAAATGTTTAAACTATTTTCTTTTACTCATGTATTCTTTACACCCGCAAGGACAAGACAGGTGGACAAGGACAGGACAGGTATTGCCGACCCCTGCCTACAACCCCATTAAGCAAAATATAAGAAAAATGAGAATGGGGATGGGAAATCTGGTCGGGAATCATCCCTTTTACAACCCTACAGGTACTATTAAATAATCTTAGCTAAAGCGCTATTGATTCCCTTTTTTGACCAAATAAAATTTCAGTGTTAAAATTACTCAAACATACTTTTTTCAATGTTAAATTGAAAAAACTCAAAAGCGGTATGGTTTTACTTCAAAAATTTAACGTATTTAGAATAATTATGTTCAAACAATTTGCGCGATCGCGTTCGACCGTTTTTTCTCGCTGTCAACAACGAGCGCTTGTGAGCTCAATTTAAGAAAATAAGATTTGAATTTAGTTTTTCCTAAAGTCGAAGAAAATTTTCAAAACATTTTGAAATTCTCTGTAATTAGCTGAGTTATAGAAAAATTATAAATTTAATTTTCACGCATTGTTCAACAAAATAACATTAACAATTTGTTATCACTTTAAAAAACTAGATTTTTGTTTACTTTTCTACTGACTCCGGTGAACTCAGCCGTTATTAAATAGTGATGTCATTTGGTATGGGCCAAAATATAAGTTCGATACCTCCTCAAAAACTGGTAAATTGAGTGAAAATGAAATCCTCAAGATTATATTTTTCCACGGTATTTCAAAAAAAGTTTGATCCATTGACATGAGTTGTAATTTTTTATATCCTACATGCTGCATGAAGGATATAAAAAATTACAACTCATGTCAAAGGATCAAACTTTTTTTGAAATACCGTGGAAAAATATAATCTTGAGGATGTAACATGCAATATAATTTCCAGATTTAACAAAGTTTTTCAAGACAATTCCAAAAAGAAATTGATGATGTAACATTATTAATTTTGTTTATTAACTTTAAGGCGCACAGTTAAAAAATTTATTTTTTCATAAATTTTCGTATCCGGTTCTCAATAGCACTTAACGTTTTCTGAATATATCGATTACGGGGCCTCCTGGCACATATGAGCTAGTTTTTTAATGAAAAATTTTCAAATCAGATCATTGTTTCCCATTTTTTTAACAAAAACCAATAATTAAACAACTTCAGTTATCTCAGAAAAAACAAATGATGGTCCGATTCGTTTCCGATATCTTAGAACTTAATCGGATGAGTCGATTTCAAAAGCCGAATTATATAAAAATTTTGGCTAAAAACTAGCTTATATGTGCCAGGAGGCCCCGTAATCGATAAAGTTTTTTGAAACGGTATTATAAATTTCAGTCAAATTAGTCAAAATTTGAGCGCTAGAGAGCAAATATTTTCTGATCTCAACACTTGGAAAAAAATTCAGAATTCTATTTTCTTTTTCTTTTATACAGCTTCTTTGAGTTCAAAAAGTGAAAAAAAACTCTTTATCACTTTCAGAGCGCAAGACTATACAACCCACTAAGATGTTTCTGGTCTACAGTAAAGGTAATAATTATTCGCTTCAAAAAGATTTGTTGGTTTTGGACATGCTTGTTAATCTCAAGGTTGTCACATCATTTTCTGACAGGTCTCATGACATAAAAAGAAACCTTTTTCAAGATTAGATAACACCACTTGGCACGTTATTATATCCCAATTATTTATGGTATTTAGAATGAACTAGATTACAAATGTACCATTTTAAAGCCCATGTTTTCATATCTTTTTACAGCGATAAAGTTGCTATAACATGCAAAAAGCAAACTGTTTGGAACCAAAAGACATTCTACAAGATGTAGATTATTAAACTACATATTTGTCTGATCATTTTCTGTAAAGGTTACTATATCTTAAACTCGGGAATCTTGGACGATAAAAGATTCAAAGGGCGGCAAGAGATTACGAGGGATTACTTTTTGGCTCCCAATTTTTGTTTCGCTCGATCAAAATGTCGCGCGCGTCCTGAGCTAATGGAGATCCGTATTACTTAAATAAAGTGTGAAGGCAAAAACGTTTTTCAACGATTCAAAGAGTTTAGCTCGCTAATGAGTCATTTTCGAATAACATTTCATAATGCTGAAAGCTTTAAAATTCAATTATCTGTCGTTTGAAACTTGTCCCGAGAAATTCAGATTATATTTTCCAAGTTAATCTCTGTAGTTAATTGTAAGAACTCGTTTTTGCCTCGACACTCTATTTGACTCACAGTAAGGAGCAGTTTTTATTTAATAAAAACTTTGAAGCAAATGTTAGATGCCGCATCATAACAATTTTTTTCTTGATTTTTTCAAAATAATTGACAAATTTAAAAAATTTAACAGGGAGAGCTGATTATAGTTTTATCTAGCGAGTTTTATTTATATAGTTTTATAAAGCGAATCCGTATAAAGAGCTTGAACCCTGATTTTTTAAGGAAATAATCAGCACTCCTGGTAAAATCTGCAAAATTTGACCAAAACATCGATTTTTTTGCAAAATTTTTTAAGAACAAAATAAATTCTTTAACTCAAAATTACCAAAGAAAAATTCTCTATTGAATGGGCCAATAAAATTTGAGAAATAAGGTGGATTAAAGTTTCGTTTATTGTTTGTACAAGATGAGTTTAAAGTTTTAAAATTAATAAAAAAATCTATCTAATAACTTAATACAGTGTGTTTATTTTTTTGATTCGGAAAAGCAAGGGAAGGGCCTCGATATTTATGATATGAGTAGTCATTAAGCGCGCCTAAAAATGATTTGGCCAATCATGTTTCCGTCATCTCCATTCAACTCGAGCTTGTTTTTCTCGATAGAAAAAATAACATACTGTATATTGCTACAATTTACAGTGGATGATGAGGTAATTCACCGTTTGTCAAAGCACTCCTTAAAATAAAAACACCTTGTTCTTTGAGACATTTGTTCTTAAAGCTGTAGGAGTGACTTAACTCGTCATCCACTGTATAATATTTAAAATTAATGCATAACAAACCTGTAAAGAATTTCTTGGTCTTGACAGATGGCATTTGCTGAGCAGTCATTTTTCTTTTTGCATTCATCTACCTCAGTATCAATCACATCTGAAAAAACAGCGCCTGCATTATCTGCACCATTTTGCTGTCCTGGTCCAGCTAGGTTATCAAGCCAATCGGCCCATAAATCGTTGAGGATTTCAGGATTTAGATCAGATGGTTTTGCTGCGATTATGACTTGAGTAACCAAAAAGTCTTTTCCGTTGATAGTTTGAGTCTCTCCGACATCAATAGTTAAAGCTGAAGTAGGCTGGAGTTCGGTGATTGCGTCGGCGAAGTTGTTCAACTGAAAAATATATGGTTAAACGGAGAAATATATCATAAAATTAAGTTTCTCAACAAATTTAAAGTTCTACACAAAAAAAGTATTTTTCAACAAAATGATAATTTTTTTTCCAAAAAAATAATATCTTAGCTAAACTTTTTGTTTAAAGATTTTAATAGCCTTCAAGCTGCAGTAGGCTTAAATTCGGTGATTTCAATTTTAAAAAATATATCTTTTAAGGGCGTGACAACATCCGACGCATTAATCATGTTTTACTTTTTTGTGTAAAGACATTACTTAAAAATAAAAATATATTTACTTGTAAGTAAATAAGTAATATTGAAAATATGTTAAAAAATCATTGAAAACCAAGGCGAATAAAATTATTTTGAACGTTTTAAATTTTAACCAATTGGAATCGAGCTAAGATTTTCGAAATACATCAAAATTGAAAAACAAATTTTTCATTTAATTTTATATATTTTACTTATTTGATAATTTAAAAAATTGGTCAGTGTTAATTATTTTCGAGACCATGGACCAGTTTTAAAGATTTTCACAAAAACCTTTTTCCATTCATCACAATAAGAGCTTTTGAAACAAATCTGTATCTTTGTATTTCTAGGTTTTTAATGGTTAAAAACCGAAGACTTATAAATTAAATTGATAATTTTTATCAAATTCGCGAATCGTGACGCGTATTGAGTCCGATTCTGTTTTACTCATTTTTTACCGAAACAAAAAAACAAAGAGTAAACTTTTGTTCAATAATTTTGTTCGTACGCAAAAAAAATGAGCATGCTTAGCATACAAGAAACAATTCAAATATTTAAAATAATGAATTTGAAGAATAGAAGTGTAAAAATATCCATAGATTACGCTTTTATTCGTTAAGAGGGGACCCGTCATGAACTGAGGCTCAAACAAAAAAAATTCTACAGCCTGAGTTTTTTTAATTGGGCCCAAAAAATAGCCCAATTTTGATTTAATTAATTTGAACCAATCAGAAACTAGTATTTCTTTAATTGTTCAACAATAGAACATTTTTCGGAAAAAATCCCCTAATTGTTGCGGTATTTTAGCAAAAATTTATTTCAAAATTACATCAAAAACAGAAAACTTTACGTTTGATATCCTTTTATCACACTTTTGTCTATATCCCGGCCCTACTACTTTAAAACACACTAAGTTTGCTAATCAGGGCCGGGACTTGAATAATATTTTGCGCAAAACCCAAGCTATATTCGTGTATTGTTTGAACATCTTCTTCAGATAAGTCGTATTTTTTTTGGTTGAAATTGTCTCGCGACAATTTTCAAAGTTATTTTTCCACTCATTTCTCTCAGTTAATAATAAATTAAAATAATTATTTAATAAAATAATATTTTATTCAAATACTAGAACGATTTTTCAATGTTCCAGCAAAATTGGGCCATTTTTTTCACCGGTGAAAAAATGGCCCAATTTAGCCTTTGTTGTTTTGGGCCATTTTTT
>SCLH01001285.1:138005-163289 GCA_004367855.1 Oikopleura vanhoeffeni | reverse complement strand
AAATTGGGCCATTTTTTTCACCGGTGAAAAAAATGGCCCAATTTAGCCTTTGTTGTTTTGGGCCATTTTTTCACCAGTCAAACGCTGTCTAGCCGACCGGTAAAAAAAATGGCCCAATTAAAAAAAAATCAGGCTGTAAATTTTATTTTTATGATTTTTTTGAAAATATGGACAATTTCAAGTAAATAAATGGTATTTTCATCTCCATACTTTTATAAGAAAATAATTTTTTCGGAATTTTGAAATATTTTGTCTGGAAAAAAACCATTTTCATCAAAATTTAAATTTTAGTTTTCGTAAATAAAAAAACATAAAAAATAGAGGCTCGATACTAGGAGTAACAGCTCTCCACAAGGGAATAATCTGTTCATTCATACAGGTTTTGAAATTTTGACTAAAAAATCCAGGGAGGAGTAGGCTTTGCGCGAGCCTCTTAGAATTAGCACAAAAAACGTTTTTGCCTATTCTTGAGCGACTTTATTACGAATTTTTTAAAACGATCGTAACAGACCTGCGTACGTTTCTTGTGGTTCAAAAAATTAAAACATAATTTGCCTACTATTAAAACTCACAGAGAAGTAGGCTTTTTAAGACAAAATATTACTCTATTTTGGCGCTGGTTCCTGATCGGGCGACCAATCAGTGATCTTCAATTATATTCTAGGATGTGAGATTTTCGTTCAATTGATCAATTATTTTTAACTATTGGGTTTCACAATGTATAGTTTTCCAAATATTTGCCCTCAAAAACCATGAAAACGCCTTTGACGGGTATCCCCTTAAAACGGAAGTAGGCTGAAGTTCGGTGATTGGGTCGGCGAAGTTGTTTAAATATATGTTTTAAGGGGTGACAACATCTGACGCAACAAAAGGATAAGGGAACATTTATAAGAAAAGTTTGATTTTGCGACGTGAAACACGCCGGTTGCAGCCATTTATCATGTTTTTCTGGTTTTACAATTATGAGAAAGTCAAAATATAATAATAAAATATGCAGTTTATAAAAATTATGCTTAAATTCCTAATTAACCAGGATTTTTAAACAACCCTGTACTCAGACAAGTGCCAATCGGCACTTATAATTTTTAAAGAATCATATGTAGTTAATTTCTGTCACAATCACAAAGTTATAATATGACTTATTTTTAAGCCAAAACATTTTCGTGTGGCTTTAAATTAGAAGATGCAATGCCGAATTTCATATCAGTTTGTATCCGACCTAGCTTGAAATATGTGATGACTATTTGAATATGTTAAAAATATATTTTGATTGGACCATCAAATATTTTCATTGCTTTTTAATAGTACTTGTACTTTTATTTCTCAGTTTAAAAATTGAAGATTTGGCTTAACCTAAGGTAGGCACGGCAAAATAAAATTGCGGTATATTCCCTATTCACACTTTTGTGAATATTCCGGCCATACTACTTAAAAATACACTACGTTTCATAAGCAGGGCCGGGATATTCACAAAAGTGTGAATAGGGATATGGGCTTAAATTTTTGTGAGGGATTCTCATTGAAAAATGATGTACAAACACCAAAATTGCCTATCTTTTGGCTTGGAATTTTCGAAATAAATTCAGCAATAGTTTCAAGCCAAATGATAGGCAATTTTTTTTCGAAAAATGCTAATTTTTTGGAAAACGAGACATAATTTTTTCTGGATCAATTTCAGTACAGAAACTATAAGTGCTCCGAAAATAAATAAAATCGGAGCTGGTCGATTTTTGCCGTGCCTACCTTAGCTTAACCAAATCGCTAAAATTTACGAACAAAAAATGTTACAGGGTGTAAGGTTTTTCCAAATTAGATAGACTTGATTTCCGCCGTTTTGATTGGTTGAATCTGAGAAAGACGTAGGTTTTTGCCAAAATTAATCGTTTTCATTAGCGTTCTCATTGCTCTCCAATTTGGAAAAAAGAAGGGAAAAATCTTACACCCTGTACAATAATACTTCTCGGACAAAAATATAGAGAATTGTGAAAGAATTAAGCATTAAAAATTTTATGAAATTGTGTGTAATTTACTTTAAAAACAGGCGCATTAAATCACAACTCAGTGCAGATTGGGACTGTCTGAGTATATGAGTGAAAAAACAAAATCTCTTCAAATATTCTAAAAAACCCAACATAAGTATTAAAAGATAAAATTTCAAATTATACAGCAAACTGTCTTCGAACTGATTATGACAAAAACATAACATTGTTTTTTAATTTGATCAATAATCAAACTCTGTGTTGAAAAATTTTGACTGCAAAATATTCAACTGCTAAAGGTTTTAAGTATTTCTAGAATGCTGATTTTAATTAAACAAATAACTGACAAAAGCGAAACGTTAAAAACAACATGAGAAGAAATAAAAACAAATAATGATATAGATTCACAATCAGCATAAAAATATACATTGCACGTTAATGAATGACTCTGATTTGTTTTAATTTTGACCAATAAGAACTAAGCTTTTTTCATAATTGAGATAATAAAAATAAATCAAATTTCTTTGAATGTTCGTAGTTAACATTTTTTGATGATTGTCCCATTTGAAAACTACACTTTCGATAATTTGGTAGACGCTATTAGGAAGCTAGTCAAGTTTGACGCCTAGACTTCAAAAAATTTAAAAATTCTCGAAATGCTCATGTCTGATTGGTCAAAATTCGGCTCATCAGCATCTCGAGTTCGAAAATGTTTGCCATACAATCTGTGAGAAAGAGCATAAACAATTTTTCCTGGTTGTCATTATATTTTGGCCAATGAAAACGGACAAAAAAATGTCTTGGTGATTCGAAATTATTTGAAAATGTCAACTCAGTTTACACGGGATCAAAAATTATCGATTGATTACGTAGGTTTAAATAAATGTCTAAAATTTGAAAAAAATGATTTTCAAGCAATTCTATGATTAATTTATATAAAACAAATTGAAGATGGTTAATTTTGATGAGACGGAAAACCAGTTACGATCTATTCTGTTATGTGATATATGGCTGGATAGATTGTCTAACCGCGGTTGACAAATTACCAGAACGCTGCCGGTTAGATATGGTCAATCATCACGAATAATAATTCAAAATTTTTTCTATTATGTGAACGAAAACTAAACTTTTTAGAAATGACCACATCTTATAAAATCATGTTTGAAAAAATGTTTGAAATTCACAAGAATTTGGCAAATAATATAATATAATGTGATGCGTTAAAGAGCTCTTTTAGCGTTAACAAGCAATTAATGATTAACGTCAATTTTATGTTCATAAAAATTGATTCACTCACAATAATATTATTTTTTTTGAGCGTCAAAGAAAAAAATTTGAAAAACTTCGAAACTAACTTTGTCAGTCAGACAAGATAAGAAAAAAATATTTTTGAAACATTTAGAAAGTATCATAAAAATTTCAAAAAAAAACGTTTAACTATGTTAAGTTCTTAAGCCTTTTTTCTGTATTGCTGACATAAAATAATTGTTTTTCAAAAATTTGAGAAAAAAGTACAAGGTTTTTTCTGCAGAAATTTAGCGTGAAAATTTTGATAGAGTTAAAGACATTGTAGAAAAAATTGCGTTAAAAAAAAATTTTCTTGAAATTTGTAGGTGTTGAGAAACTGCTAAAAATTAGAAAACGTACAATAAATTTTGGCAACGTTTTTTTTGCAAAAAAAGAACGGCCAAATTAAAATGTTTTGATTGGCGAATGTTAGCTTCTGCAAAAACTGTGAATGAAAGCAAAAATGTGACATGCTACAGTGTGTGTTTTTTTTACTTGCGAAATGAAAATTGTCAATTAAGGTAATTACGGCCAATTGAAAATGGTAAATACGTGGATTTTATTTTGAAAGCCAAGCTATAGCCGATGTCAAGGGCTTGAAAATATAATCCACTTAGTTAAAATTTTTATCGGCCGTAATTACCTTAATGACAATTTTCATTTCGCAAGTAAAAAAAACACATACTGTCTATCTAAGATCAAAAGGCCTGGCGATTTGCGTTTGCGTTCAACCAATGATAGCACCGGAAATTACAACGTGAACCAATAAGAGCTTCGAAACTGACTTCAAACAAGAATCGCCAGACCTATAGATTCCAGCCTTAGATATGGGTTGGGGCCCTTAGTTGACAGATCGTGACTATTTGAATGATACAAACAAAGCTGGATTCAATCAAAACCCTGAATTGCAGAATAAGCCGATTTCATTGGTCAGATTTGAGCTGATCAACTAATGAAATGCTCGGATTCCGCATTTTTCAAATTGTCACGATCTGCCGGCTGAGGGACCTTTGTCTATATTCATTTTAAACCAAAATGTTCAAAAACTCAAAAGAGAACTTTAACGTTTCCAATACAAAAGGGCTAAATAATTTATATAAATTTACCTCAAGAGTGGCCAGGCCAACATCGGTTTGATCCAAGTCATACAGAATAGTACTAGTAGATTCTCCAATAGTCTCCACCTGCATAGCATGCTTATCAGTAGTGAAACCTTCAACTACAGTAGCTACAGTAACTTGATAAACCGAACCTTGATCTAGATCTCCGATAACAAACGTGGTGTCTGAAGTAGTTTGTGGGTAGTCGCTTAACTGTCCGTTTTGATCAAAAACATTGACGACATAAAGAGCATCTGGATAAGGCGATGACCAGACAAAGGTTACTGAGGCTGTATCACAGGCAACTACAGTAACATCAGAGGGTTTTACAGGTGCATCAAGTTTGACTCGAATTGCTTCTGGTTCCGATTCCACATTTCCGATAATTGCCTTCACCTCAAATTTGATAGTAATTCCTGGTTGGAGACCTTTGATAAGGGATCGGCACAAAGAAAATTAATATCGTATCGTACAAGATCATATCGCATACATTTCGAATTTCGATACGTATCGGTTTTTCGGTATTTTTTATTTTAAAGGATCAGATCACCTTAAATACAGTCAACCCGGTCACCACAAATCGCCCCGAAAGAACGGCAATTAATGGTAACTGGGGTAACTTGGCTATTTTTTAAGAGATCAAGAAGAAATTTTCGAATAAATACCGTCTTCTGATTGGCTAAAAAACTCTATTCACATAGGAAAGTTATGACTTAATATAATAACCGTATAAATCAAATAAACTTATAGAGTTTAAGCGATACATTATTTTCACTACATGTATTTCGCATCGTTACGAAATCAAAAAATATCCGATCCAATGTTTCCGATTCGATAAATTTGATTTTTGCTGACCCATGCCTTCGACAGCTGCCATCGAATCCTTAGTGATAAAAGGAGATTCTGGCCACGAATCTTTTGAATATGGAGAATACGATACCACATAAAGGGCCTCAGTTCGATCCGGAGTAATAACCGGACTACCAGTTCGGTTTTGTGGCTCAGTTTCTTCTGACGAATGAGACCAATCTAATGCAACATAAGTGAAATCTTGATCGACAACTCTGAGGTCCTCGACTGCATCTGGCAAAGTTGTCACTACACCGGTCATGGGATCGGAATGGATACCGTGGGAAACGGACTCGATCTCAAAATTGTACTCGGTACCCGGAGTCATGTTTGTCAAGGTAATGGTGGAATTAATGGAAAGTTCTTTTAATTTTCGGCTGTCGGCTTTTGTTGGGTAGTAGATAATGTGGTAGACATGTACTTCGCCATCTGGTGGCGTCCACTAAACAAAATTATTATTAAATAAACTAAAAAGCATAACTTAAATAAGATAGTCTGCCAGCGGCTCCTGCTTAGAATTTGAAAATTTTTATTTTTCGCCATAAATCTCATTCACGTGAAAAAACTTTGAAGGGCACATAACTTCAATTTGTAATAGTCAAAAAACAATGGTATAAGCAAATCAGTTAAATTTTTTTCGCTCAAAATAAATGTTGTGAAACCAAAGACTTAATTTTATTTGATCAAAAAATAACTTGGATTCACATCACTTAAATTTTCGTTGGTGACAAAATTATTAAAAAACCGAATCACTTTATATTTTTGTCGGTCAAAAGCAAAATTAAATAAGGTTATCACTGAACTTTTTATAATTCAAAAGAATTATTAATTTTTTGGTCAATAAAAAAAATGTGAAAAAATTCACTAAAATTTCAATTGATCAAAAAAAGAATTCAACATTCTTGATCAACATTTCAAAAAATGCAATTAGTTCTGCGAAAAAACTGGAATTTGTTTTATGACAAAATTTCGAGCTTAATTATACGACATTATTAAATTGGTCAAACAAAAAAATAATGATACTTTTGATCACTTTATCAGGCATAGGAAACTGATTAATCTACTGAACAAAACACAATTGAAAAGTAGATAACTCCAGAATTTTTCCTTAAAAAATATTTGTGATGTCTTCTTACGTTTTTTTTGATACAGTGAACAATTTTTCGAGCATTTCTTTGTGAAAGGTTCGAAAATGGACTTTGAAAAAAATACAGTGGGTGACGATTTAAAAGCCCCTCTTCTTTTGATCACATTACATAAATATTAAATAAAGATAACTTTTCTGCACATAACATTACAACTTAGAAAATTCAGACATGACAAAAAGGTGAGCTTTAATTCGTCAGGGGGGTTTAACTCGTCACCCACTGTATGAATAATATCCAGATTCGGTAGATATCGCATAAAACGAAATATAAATTTGCTAAAAATGAAGTGCTAAGTTTGATATGAAAAACTGATGAAAGTAAAAGTTGCTTTAGCGGTTCTAAGTATGGCTGGATTGATTCTGAGTGATGTTGGATTGGTTCGGATATACAAAGTCAAATAATCCACTTACGGAGAGAGTGACGTTTATCGGATCTTGTGAAATAACAACCAGATCACCAAGAGGAGCTTCAGGAAGCGTAATTATTGATCGTTCAGATGGCCGAAAGCTGCCAAAAGAGTGTTAAAATGATACAAAACGCTATATTTAAAAAATTGCAGAAAAAAACAAGCTCATTATGACGAACTTCAATAGTCAAAAATCGAGGAGTAGGTACAAGAAAAAAGTCTTTTCTGGGAACATTCTTCAGGAAATAAAATGCAGTCAAATTTTTTTTCTAGAAATGGAGTATACGGTATGGGGTATACAGTATACCGTATACTGCATACCGTTTACGTCTGGAGTAACTGTATGCGTCTCTGGACGACTTTATTCGAGTGATTTTTTGCCATAGAAAGTGCTTTGGCGAAAATCAGCACTACAAGTAAATATCAATATACAAAATATCCGTCCCGCAATTTCTTTAATTTTTGTAATGAAACCGGTTGGTTCATGGTATAAAAATTATTTTATTTTTGAAATTAGTTTTTATTGCACACCTTTTTTCTTGATATTGGTAGTTTTTTCTGGACTACACATTTCTATAGCAAACTATCGGAGAAAAAAGTAAATAAAAACTCTCTCAATAATAATAATAGAAAAAAGTGTTATTTGGAATTCAAAAGTTATATTTTAAGTTATGAGCGGAATAACGTAATCGTAACTATTGATAAGCGAAGCATTTTAAACGAGAAGTTTCAAATTATTTTCTTATTACATTACTCATAACAAACTTTGGTCCGTTTTTTTTTAGATCCGCCCAAACGGCGTTTGAGATAAGTCAAGATCGGCACATACGGTCTCCCTGATATTTTGGGTCATGCAATAACTTTTTACTGTGAAAACCGATAATTTCCGGTGAAAAACCGGTAAAATACCGGAAATCGAAATAAGCGGCTCTGCTACGCAAAGCACAGTAAAAAGTTATTGCATGACCCAAAATATCAGGGAGATCGTATGTGCCGATCTTGACTTATCTCAAACGCCGTTTGGGCGGATCTAAAAAAAAACGGACCTTTGCATTTTTGTGGACACTTTTTATTTGTTTCTCATACTGGTCATAACACAAGTCTTGCATTTTCTCGGTTACTTTTGTTGTTGTATATTCCTTTATCACACTTTGGTTAGAATGCGTAGCCACAACGTTAAAATCACACGTTAAAAAGAGTAGTGGCTACGCATTCTAACCAAAGTGTAATAAAGGGATATTATATCTTATTGACAATAGGCTGTTTCTCATAAAAGCCTTGCATCCCAGAAGTGACTTATCATTAGCATACTATATTGCTTATAACAAGCCTTCATATTCACTTATAAAGTCTCACATTTTTGCGGTGATTTTTTTTGATTTAGTCCTCGCTCCCTAACTGGTACAACTACCGACAAAAAAATGTACCAGTTTGTGCGTTTGACCCAGTAAGGACTCATTTAAATACTTTTGATTGTAAAGCTACATTGACCATGTAACATTGTGGATCAAAATTGCCATATTTTGTAATTAAATTCGAATTTTAACGATGAAAGTTCTGGGTTTCACACAAAACCTACATATCCAGCTGTTTAATATCATTTTAAGGTAAAAAAAGTAAAAAATAAATTTTGGTCTGTTTGTGAATCTAGAATTCTCGAATGTAAAAATCGAAAAATTTTCAACTTGTCCACTTTCAAAAATCTCGAAACCATAATAATTCGAGGAAATCTTCGAAATCAAAAAGTTTATTTTCAACGAGTTTTTTGGTGATTCTGCCGCTTTCATAAAGATTAGTATAAATTTTAAGAACATCTTTTTAACTGTAACAGATAGAAACACATCGACCAACCTCAAAAAAGTGTACCAGTTAGAGAGTTTTTAACAGTTAGGAAGCAAGGACTGTGGTCAATTAAAAAAGAGTACGCCTCTTTTTAAGCAGCCTTATATTATGAATGTTGTTATCAATTTTTGTCTATTTTAACACGGCATCTTAAAAGTCCATAAGCAGTTGAGTGCACTTTTACTCCATATCGTTTACCAGGTTTGAGACCAGTAATTTCTCGTGCTTTTTCAGTTTCGTCACCTGGTCTGATAATATCGCCATCCGGTGGTGATGTTTCCATGTAAAATCCGTCCAAATATCCACGATGTTCTCTTTGCCAGTTTAATACAGCGCCTCGCGAGTTAACGTCAGAAACTTCAATTTCGGCTGGGGTCTCTGGAGCTATAATAAAATAAGTTTAATAAATTATTTGAAATATGACTTAACTAATAAATTAGGTATTCATTTAGCCAGAAAATTTAAGAATAACAAAAGATTTGTTTGAACTTTTTTCAATTATTTTTCATCACGTGAAGAAAAAATTGCAAAATATTTCGACAAAATTTACGGCATTCTTAAGATGTATTATAGGTAAGGTTCGGACAGGAAGAATCATGGGCCAAACTAAAAGTTTTCGTTAGTGTTCTTTGACTTTTGGGGCCCCTAGTGGTCAGAAAATTGCTCTAGAAAACTCATTTAGATAGAATAAAAATTAACCGAATAATTTTGAACAAAAAAATTTGGTCAGTTGAGAGAAAAATTTAACTATCGAAAATGCGTAGGCGGAAATATGTTTTTTGATAAAAATATTCGGCCAAACGTAACCGATCGTGGATTTTTTCTCTCTTTTAGTCCGAAATAAGCTCATTTTAATGATAAAAGTAATCTTGGATTTGCAGTAGGTTGCGGAATATGAAAAAAATCCGCAATTTAAACATTAATTTAAAAACCTAATTATCCCCGCAAAATTCTCATGTGAAATTTTTTTTCGAGATTTTTAGTTTTCAAATTCTACATCAGAATTTTTTTGTTTTTAGTTGATTTCAGTCGTTAAAATGTTTAAATTTTCCGCGGTCCGAATCCTAATTATAGGAGAAGATAGGAAACAAAATCTGAGATTGTCAACAAACAACGGTTATTTTCATTTCTGGAACAATTTATTCGCCAAATTATTATTTTCAATTGTAGTGAAAATTTTCGTTTTGTATTGATTTCCATCAAAGTTCTTTATTTTTAATAAATATGCTTTTTTTTCATTGAAATTTTCAAGGTTTCAAAAAAGCTTTTAATTTTTAATCTCTTTCTTATTTTGAATTAGGCAAAAGTTTCAAATTTTAAGTCAAAATGTTTGTTTTTATTGATTTCCAACACAATTCTGAACTTGATATCAATATGTTCCTTTTTTGCATCAAATTTTTCTAATTTTTAAAACAATAATCGTATTTTCTATTTAATGCATTTGGTTCAATGTTTGGTTTTTCACACCAAAATTTTTCAATTATTAAAACAATAATAACTTAAAAGTGAAAATTGATTTTGAACCCTTCAACCCTAGCTATTTGACTCTGGGCTCAGATTAAGAATATGATCTCTTAACTCGTAGACTTTAGAAGTAAATCTGTACCCAGACTCGATTTCCGGCAAGTAGAGACCATTCCTATAAATTGAGCCATGTAAGCGAAGTTTCATCAATAACATATATTTTTTATTATTTTAATATACAATTAAGCCAATTTGCTAAAAAAATTTTATAAAATTTCTATTTTCGATGAATTAAAAGGCATTCAATGGGGTTAAGAAAACATAAATTCGCGAAAATGACCTCCAGTGACACACAAAAGTGCAATAATAATATGAATTTAAAAGTTTATTTATATATTAAACTACCGCATAGTTAACTTCAAATGATTTCCTATATCTCTATTTAAAAATAAATATATGTTTTTGACAAAATTCTCTAGTAAAATGACTTTTTAATTGGTGTGAAATAATTCATTACCGGTCAAAGTTCAAGGCCAATTTCATCGTAGAGGCTTGTTAGTAACCTCAAAAAAATCGGAGAGGTCGACTTTCCAATAAAAATATTAGCAACTTTGAGTCAATTATGTGCAGAACGGTCACTAGAAAGCAACAAATGGACAAATTTTTGAGATTTCACAGGGGATTGTTGCTCTTTGGCAACCGTTCAGTACATATTTGACCAATAGTTGCTAATATTTACATCAGAAAGTCGAGCCTTTCGATTGGAATTCACGGTAATTTGATATACGGTACACAATATACGGTATTTTGAAAAGTACTCAAATAACATAAAAAAAACCTTGAAGATGAACTTCAAACTTTTTAAGACTTTTTTCTCATTACACCAAAGTCCGAATAAAATCACGTGACGAAATAATTGAAAAATAAGTTTTGGAATATGTCATTAATAAATACTTATTTCTTGAGAAATAAGATCACGTGACGTTTTTGGAAAATGTCGTTATGTTCAAAGTTCTTAGATTATGTGTTTATTAGTCCTCAAAATTTTTCGGCGTAATTTGAGTACTATTTTTGTACTTGAACCAAAACCTTATTTCTAAATTTGAAGGTCACGTGATCGTTTTTGAACTTTGGTTAATTGAAAAAAGGCTTAAAAACTTCTAAAGAACCTCTTCACTTTTTTCAAAAACTGTTTTAAGCAATTTTTGAAAAAAGTACTATTTTGGCGAACCTTTTTTCTTGATATACGGTGACCGTATTACGGTCACGTGATCATTTTTGAGCTATGATGTAATGAAAATAAAAAAATCGGAATTTTTTTTTGATCAAGATCAAAGGTTTTATATGGTGATTCTAAAAATTTTTGCAAATAATAAGTACTGTAATATAGTAAAAATTTTCAAAAAAACGCACAAACAACATTGTGTCTTAAAATTAATCGATAACTTTATAACTAATCTTGTCATTAATGTTTAAGCGTCGTAAAATGCGATTAAATGGTGAGTTGTCACTACTTGCCGGAAATCGAGTCTACGAGTTAATTGCCCACAAAAAAATATTCATACGCATCAAAATTATTATGTTCAATATTTGCTCAATTTGTCTTTGTTGGCCTAATTTCCGATCATAACTTTCGGAAAATAATTTTTTCAAAAATATTCATTCTTTATTATTTTGAGTTTCAGAAAAATCACTCGTGAAAAAATAAACTTCGAATAGGAACGGCATATCAAGTACACTAATATCATCAGATAATTTTTAAAAAATGCCCTCCTCGGAATTCTGAAATCATGTATCGTACTTACACTATAATGTTTCTACGAAATTTTGGCAAAAAACCTAAATTAAAGAAGGTAGAAATATATTTTGAACGGCTCGTCGGATAAAATTTCGAATAATATTTTTTGTTATATAATTTCAAACGCTATGACAAATCTGAATTGAAAGTCTCGGAAAGTGTATGAGGAGGTTAACGTGAGTTTTTGCATATGAAGATAAATTTGTTAAAAATATTAATTTGGCTCAATATGATTATAATATTATGAAACCAAAATCCCTTGGCGCATCTATTAAAAATCACAAAATATTTCACGGAACCCAAGAGCCGAATTCACAAAAATTTTTAATTGAGTCAACTCAAAAAATAATCAATTAAAAAAAGTACTCGATGGTGGTCTTCCCCAAATTGTTTTTCGATATATCAATAATTGCCTTAGAACCAAAAATAAAGCTTTGCGGATAAAATGATATAATATTTTTTTGATATTGTAAATATGATTAAATTTCGAAATACAATCCTTTAATGTCAAATTTATCGATTATATAAAATTTGAACTAATCTCGGTAGGAAACCAATTTCGTTATCATGTCTTATCGCAACTTATCACGATGTCTGTCCGAATTTCAAATACTAATAAAATGAATATATTAACTCGAACCGAAACGATTAAGAAGGTAACAAATGTAAAAACAGATATGCAATATTTGGGCTAATTTTCGTTATGATATCAAATATATCTTTAATCCCGTAATAGAGCCCATTTTTAGTGAATCAAGTCATCATTTTAGTATAATTTACTGAAAATGGGCCCTCTTCCCAGATTTTGGATAAATTAAAAGTAAATAAATTCACGCTTAATATTAATTATACAAGAGTTTATCAGTTATATCTGAAAAGACCACCAATAACCGGCTAGCACACATTTCGAACAATTTTGTTTAAATACAGGGGGGGGCAATATCGCCGAAACTTTTTGGCAAAAAAATTCCTGCGATATCCGGGATATCATATCCCTTTACGAGGAAGATAGATATTTTCTTGTTCGGTCTTGTACATTGGTACTACTTAACGTACATAATGTACTAGACCAAACTAGAAAATATCTATCTTCCTCGTAAAGGGATATAGGTAGGGCTAACGCGCAAAAAATAAGTTACCCGGCAAAAGAGTCCTACGAATCTGAAAATTTGGGCCGAGGGCAGTTTTTGCCAATATCGAATTTGCCAATATCGCCTAAATTTTTGGCAGAAAACTTTCTGCAATATTGCCCCCCCTGTATACAATAATGTGAGCATGTCCAGTGAACATTGTTCATCATCAAAATAGACAAATGAAAAATACTTGACATATATTAATAAAACTTCTTCAGAGAAATTAACAGACCAAGTTGTGAAAATATTTTGTGAAATAGGCGTATTTTTACGGACATTATTTTTTGGCCAAATTCTATGGAACACATTTTTCGGAAAAATGTCTACAATTAGTTTTTTCACAGTGTAGATCAAAAAAAGAGGAAATTCAGAAAAAAATGAAATGTTCTAAAAAATTTTAAAAACTTTGATGATGTGACATCATTGATGTCCGATAAATTTTTTTTGACGTTTCAATACCCTATCAAACTTCGAGATGTATTACAAAAGCGAAATAAGATTTGACGACTAGTGTCCAAATTTCAAGTCATTTACAGGATGCTATAAATATGTTTATGAGAGCATGTCCGAAAATGACCCTTTTATTTTTGAAAAAATGCGATCAAAAAAATTCTATTTCTAGAATTTTTCCCAATCCAATTTTGATCAATTTAATAACCGGAATAACTTAGTTTAATTTCACAGTATTCTTCTGCAGAATCATCTCATAAATTGTTCCTCCTTAGGGTATTTGATCTTTTGACAGAAGATTACAAATTATCGATTTTTGCGTTTTAACGAAAACCTACAAAATAGCTTGAACATTCTATTGAAACAAAGTTACCGTATCATGCACAATATTTTGTTCCATAAATTCCGAAAAACCAGTTCTGAAAAGATTTACTTTCAAAAATATATTTTCAACAAAACTCTTAATTTCAGTAGAACAATACCTTCAAACGATCATTGATGTAATCATCCTTTCACTCAGATTATCTAATATCCACATTTTAAAGTCGGTACTTAGAGGGCTCAAAAAAGCTAAGTGAAAATTATATTATACTCATGTTTGGGGTCTACTGATAATCCTATTCCCGTAAAACCCGCCCACTTAATCAGGCACGAAATTTACAGTTTTTAAAATATAAAAATTTAATTAATTTATGATCGGATCGAAGGTGGGGCATAATTTACATCACCGGTCTTGCTGTTATCCGGTTGTAATAATTATGACCTGCTTATTATTTCATTTGTTGGGTTTTTGAAACATAAAATATATCCCTCGTTAACTCGTATACTCGATTTAAGCCAACGCGTAGCCACACACCATTTAATCGCATTTTACGACGCTTAATCATTCATGACAAGATCAGTTATAAAGTTATCGATGAACTTTGAAACAAAATGACGTTTGTGCGTTTTTTTTTGAAAATTTTAACTGTATTATAGTACTTATTTTTTGCAAATTTTTTTAAATCACAAAATTAAACCTTTCATCGTGATCAGAAANCTACCCCTCCCCGTGACTATACGGCCAACATGCAAAAAATAGACGCTACTCTCATTCACGCTTTTATCTCAGTTTAACTCTAAAGGTCACGCAACCATTACGTCCTATAGTTTACATTAAAGTATACTTACATTTGAAAAGGCAATTTAATAAATCTTAATAAAAAAGTTTGAACTTGACCTTCAAATATTAACATTCGAAATATAATTTTTATTGACCTCAGATGTTTAACTCTCAGCCGCCCGTACGGCTGTGCAGAGCTGGATCGACTTTAAACGGGTTTTCGACCCTTATACATATCCCTTTAACACCTTTTGCTTAATCTGAGAGATGTGGGTTGAAGGAGCCAATCCTAACACTCCTAAGACCCCTCCTAGCCACTCATAAGGCCGCTTTTCAACCCACATCTCTTAGATTAACTCGTAGACTCGATTTATGGCGACGCGTCGCCATACACCATTTAATCGCAGTTTACGACGCATTTACGACGTTTTCTTATCCTCATTAAATGCCTTTAAATTCGTTTAATTTTTTTTGTTTTTTCAATTGTATAGAAAATTGGCAGAATATTATTTTAAGCTATTGAAAAATGTATGTTGATAATGAAACTTTACTGATATGGCTCGATTTATAAGTATGGCGACGCGTCGCCATTAAGGGAGTACTGGTCGCATTTAAAGACTCGGACATGAAATTTCCCAGATTAGTTTCAAAATGTTTTTTTCTGAAAATATGGACAAAAATAAGTTGATCAGATGTCTTTTTATTTTCATTTGTCATAAAAAAAGTATTTTCATCGCGATTTGAACATATTCAGTGTGATTTTTTTCAAAATTTCAAAATTTCTGAGAATTTGAATCGCGGTTTCCAAAAAGACGAGATACAAAAATGCAAATTGTCGAACTAGGGGCTTTGCGCGTATCCTTAAGGATCGTATACATACCAGTTTTAGGTTTCTGCCGTCAAAATCCAGGGAGGAGTAGTATTTTCCCCGANATATGGCCGATTTAAAAGCGTGGCAACGCGCTGGCTAAAATCTAGTCTGGGTACAGATTCATGTCTGAAGTCTACGAGTTAAGGTAGATATTTTCTAATTTAGTCTAGTAGATTGGTACTACTTAAAGTACATAATGTACTAGACCAAATCAGAAAATATCTACCTTTCTCGTAAAGGGATATATTGTACATAATTATTGGTTCATGACGGAAAATGCAATAACCGAATGTGAGTATTAAAATGACTTTCAGCCTGAAAATTAAATAAATGTTGGTTAAAATATGTTATTTCTACTTAAACAACTCAATTTCTTCAAAATAAAAATTTGAGAACGTCAATTTAAGGACGTAGTGATGACTTTAAGTTTTGCTAAAAATAATAAGTAATACAAGTTTTCTAAAAAAAATTGGCGATTTTTGACACTTTCGGCGATATTGGCGATTTCGGTGATATGGGCACAGAAATAAATTTTGTCGTACAAAAATAAAAAACGCGTGGGCATTTGAAATGACGTCATATTTTGAAAAATTGATTCAATTTTAAAGTTCAGCAATAGGTTCGAACGAAGTGAAATACCAAAATGTGAATAATTACGTTCTCCACCGAATGCAATCAAATAAAAATTCAAAAATATAAATTTAATCTTGAAAGCTGACGTCATTTATGACGCTCTCATAGTAATGTGTACTACGTGTTATGTGTTATACGCAATTTCGGCGATATAACCCTTTTCGGCGATATGGGCATTGGCAGGAATTTATCTAAAATTCGTGAATTTTCTTCACGGTATTGGCAAATTCGGCGATATCTAACCTAACCCTGAACTGAACTAGCCAAAAACGAATAGTGAGGATCTTGCGGTCCACCTGAAATATATTCTCACTAGAGGGCGCAAAAGTGGTAAATTTTAGGGATTGTCATCAAATTATTGAACTTAGAGTTACAGCCATATTCCATTCACTTCTTATCAAATTTCATCTAAAATCTAATATTGTACATATGTTGCTTTGTAAAGAATTAAACACTCACATGAGCAAACGTAAGCTCAAAATAAGCCTTTTTTACATATTTGCTGATATTTGAAAAATATAACTTTTTAAAAATTAGTTAAGGGGGTATGGGACTCAGATTTAATAAAGGCCTGAGAGGTATTAAAAATGCTCCAAATGGATTCGGTATGACAACAAAGTGTACTACCAACTAAATCATCAAAAAATTTTATTCTAAATTTTCGCATTTATCGATTTTTTTAGAGTATTTTCTTAAAAATGAAGTTAAATAATAACGTTTCCTTGAATTTGACCATTAAGGGGGTAGGTGTCGCTTTTGGTACTTTACAATCACGCCTCAGAACAAATCTAGGGCAGTTGTAAAAATTCTGAGNTTTTTTAAATCTATCTTCTTTTAGACCCCACACAAAGCGTCTCAAAATTTACAAAAAGTAGCGAATAAATGAGAACAAAAATGTGATCGGAAGGATTTTTCCAAATTTTGACATTTTTTTTTCTAGAATCTCACTTGAACGCCGATTTTTCCAGTTTTTCGACTTCAAACTCTATCTTCTTTTAGACGAATGTTTAGAATAAAGCCGTTTTTTCGACTAAGGTAGATAAATATAATGCGGTCAATGTGATCGTAAGAAATTTTTGATTAATATTCTAGAATTTTAGAAAATTGACTTGGAGTAAACCGGAAATGAAAAGTTCGAAGAAAAAGTTGTCTGATCGGAACAAAAGTACCACCAAATTGGAGGTGAGAGTTCACTGATTAAACAATCTGCTAACAGCTAATCGAAATTCTGAACCAATCAGCGTCAAATTCGATAATTGGGTTTAACATTTTTGCTTAAAAATAATTGAAATTTCTAGAATTCGANGTCACAATTGGAAACCTTCATGAATGTGCCGCCTAGTGTACGTATTGTGCAATCCGAGTGGTTTGTCCAAATTTTGCTCGTTTTGTAAATCGTGGTTTAATTTCTATCAAGAAATTTCAACTTTTTTCATATCTTTTTGAATCACTTCACAAAGTGCTTTCTCTGTCATCAAAATTATTTACAAACGAGTACCCAAATCTGACTGTATTTTCCGATTTTCATAAAAACAGGCAATAAATAAATTGGGAATTTGTTTTTAGCCTCCATTTTGCGCGATTACCCTTTATGGGGTGGTGTTGGTATGATTTTGAACATCATTTGGCGGCTTGGTACGGCTAACTGTATGACGGTGACCATTCTCATCAATACCATGAAGTTTCTTGCATCATCCGATTCCACTTGACATTCAGTCCCTCAGCTTTTTCACAAGAACACAAGGCTTCCTAGACAGCTTAATATGGCAGTTTTTTGAATTGTTGGTGGAATCCGGAAATTGTCCTGAACTTTTACGTGATGATAGGAGCTCTTTTTTCGATTTGCCTCAGGGGTCAGCAATCTGGTATTGAATATGCCGAAAACCTGGGTCCTTTTCGACGTTTTGTACTATTATATAATGTGATGTTACGTGAGATGAGGGACGTCGAGATTTCTTCAAGACCTTTCTCGGAGGTTCGATTTTGTAACAAGGATCCAAAAGTATTATCAGGTAGTACAAGCTTTTTTTGGAAATGCCAGAACCGTCATTTTCGTATACAAGCCCAAGTTGGCTTGAACATCGAATAGGTCCTTTTTTGAATTCGGCCTGAGTGGCTGTAAATCGACAAATTCTTGTATTACGATTTTCTGGAACGTTATTAGCAACTATGGTCTCATTTTCACACAGCGGAATTCTAGAAAATAGAGTTTTTCTCTCATATTTCGCTTTTACTTCTCTCCACTGTTTGTGTTGAAATGGACCTTGTTATCGTTTCCAGACAATTGTCATCCAAGGATCTTTTGTGGCCCTAATTTTTATTTCCCTTTTATGTTCAAATTTTACCTTTCGCGCACTTTTTATGTCGATCTCTACAGCCAATCAGCCGAACTTCAAAAGTATTCCTATTCGATGTTCACACCCTTGGCGTGTTATATCGAAATACGTTTCTGACTTTCCACAGGAAAAACCTTGTATCAAGACGTCCTAACAAAACGCTCTTCCGTCATTTGTTACCATACCAGCCGTCCAAATTCACTCCACACCACCCCTATAAGGGGGTGGCCGTCGCATTTTAAGGGGTTTTCGATAGCCAGATAGCCAATTGTTCGCACAATAAATGTTGGACCAATTTTACCTCTCTTTGATACTATTTAAACAAATCTTGGCTCTTAAACAAATCCAAATTAACGGATGGCTTCGTTCCAAGCAGAACGTGCTACATAAGTGACGGAATTATTTTTTCAAAATGTATCTCTCTGGTTTTCAAGTTAACAATGATTATGTTTTATTAACCGGACGAACGTGAGCACCGCAAGTTGAAGTTTTGGACAAATTCTTATTTGCTTCAGATCACCAAAACCTGTATTTTGGCTTTAGTTAACACTAAGGTCAAAATTACTGTTATTTGGTGATTCTAAGCCAATCAAGATTTGTCCAAAACTCACTGGCGTTGATCACGTTCGCGACGGTTTATTCCAAATCCTATCATTGTTGTACTTTAAAAAAGAGGAATACATTTTGACAAAGAAAATTATTTTAGGAGCTAATTCTGGACGATCGGCCTTATCGATTTCTAGAACCCATGAACCATATATTTGCAGATAGATATTTAATTCCGCGTGTGCTTATCGATTTGTTTTTTGAATTTCAGGATGGTTGACCGGGTCACATGGCGGTCTTTCCGGTAGGTCCGGACCAAAGTACCATCACATTGAAGCTGAGGTTCACTGCTCAAAAATCTGCTCTACAGCTTAATCGCATTCTGGAACCAATCAGCGTAATTCGATATTAGGTTTAAATTTTTGCTTAAAACTTGATTCTGAATTTGTAAGACATTTTTGTAATTTATGTCATGCATTGTTGGCGGGTCTTTCACCAATAAAAAATGTTCATTTATGTAGCTAACCGGTTTTATGCGGTTAAGCTAAAAATATTCGAATTTTACATTCTAGATTGCGTTCTAGATTGTTTTGAAAATAATGCCACCGTGGATTCATTGGTACTTTAGTTATACCGATCTATTAATTTTCTAAAGTAATTCGAATTAATTCTATAAAGGGCTAAAAAAACCGACACCTACCCCCTTAAGGTTTAACTTTTTAGTCACTTACCTTCAAAGCTGATGCTAATCGTAATACTGTTGAAGATTTACCAATAGGGCTGAGCATTCTTGACATTTTATATATTTTTTGTAGCCAAATTTTTCTTTATTTCTTTTACCCTATAACATTCTAAAATAATTAAAATCAACAAAGTTGAATCACTCTTTTAGCAATCGTTTTTCGAATTAATTAAATAATTTTTCGGTTACAGTCAGTTACAACTCGACTTTGATCCTTCAAAAAATGATTTGTTGCTGCAAATCAAAATATCCCGTTCCACCATTAAATAGTTGCCCAGTTGCAATTCGCGCAGAGGGAGAGCTCAAATCATCGTTTTCGCCATAAATAATAGAGTCAACTAAAAATTGTGTAGTTGTTTCATATGACATTTTCTGAGATTGATTGTTAAAATTGAACATTAAAATTAAAGAGGCTCCTATTCATTCCTAGGATTTTTAGAGACTACAGTAGAGTTCGTTTAGTAGGACGATCTGATTTCACTTTTGCGTCCTTATAACGGACCTGGCGAACTTTTTGAAAAAAAGTGCGTCCTAAGTGTCCGTCCTACTAAACGAACTCTACTGTATATCGTTTACGATGTCTGAGTCCAAATTTTTTTTTAAAACAGTAGGATAAAAGTTTTTTTAGTCTCGGGGATCGGAATCGATATAGATCCTGAGATTTACACTCAAACTATTTTTTAGCTGAGAAGTGCTTATGGACAAAATATTACCTAAAATTCGGCGTGGAGTTTAAATGAACACAAAAATAAATCGTGAAAGTATGTTTCAGGATGAATTTTATCTAGTTTAAAGATGCATAAAAAGAGCAAAATTTTTTATAAAATTTCAATTATGATTGGTGTGATTTATGTCTATAAGGACTAGTGCGATGTTCCCAAATTACTAGTAACATTTTGGACTTTTCTCCCAAATTGTCCTTATAGAGGGACGGACCAAAATAAAAAATCGTAGGTTTTAGCCATATTTTTCCCCAAATTGTCCTTATAGACATAATTTATGTTACATAAACCATAGTCATTTTCTCAATAAAAACTCACTGCAATTACTAAAAAAATTATACTGCATATTTACAATAAACCATTCAGATTTTGGACTGGATATATGCAGTTGATCAAATAAACGTGATGAAAGTTTTCATCAAATTTATTTTTGAAAGCTCTTGATGAAACAAAAGGTAAACAAATCATAATTTAGCCCCTAGGGTTTCAAGTACTTACTCGTCCGAGGTAATTTAGATGAAAAAATCCTTGAATAAACATTTTTTAATAATAACAATTAATGCTTTTTCGAATATTTGACAATTTAGAGTCTAGAATTATATTTATTGACAAAATTTTCTTAGAGCCAGATTATTATTTTAATAATCATTCCTGAAAAGGTGAAGCACAGGACTTCAAGCCATGGCGTGAAAATGGTCTATATTTTCCTTCTTGTGTCATATAATCAGCCAACATTGAAGTGTGACGTTTATCAATTTGAATTCTAAAATAAAATTAAATCATAAAACTTTACGAAAATTTTACAAACTAAATAAAAAATCTGAAATTTTGAAATAAATATTTGTTCAAATTAATAGTCGTACCCATAAGGCTTGAAAACTTTGTCAATTTCCCTCTGAATTGTCATAACAGCGGCTTCAATTCCGTATCTTTCTCTGAATGAATTCACATCATTTGTCGAGATTTTATTCAGATCTAGAATTTCCGGATATTTCAAGAATTCTTGGAAATTGATACCCTCGGTTAATAATGTAAACTCTTGCGATGCCTCATTTTTTTTCCAAGTTACTTTTCCCAGGTGATCGATGCCTAAATATAATTTACATATCAACATAAAATCTGATAGCACCTTCAACAAAATTTGAATTTCCGTGTTTTTTCCAGATTTCTAAATGAAAATTTTTCTAATTTGAGAAGTTAAATTTTAATTCTTACAAAAAATATTTAATTTGTAACATAAAAATAGAAAAATTTACTCTTGTTGTGTGAATCTGGTCGTATAAATCTGGTCGTATTAATCTACCGTGAGGCAGTTACGAGTTTATATAGAATGAATACGTATTCACAAATTCGTAGGATGAAAGAAAACAGGTAAATCTTGGTCGGAATTTACGCTTGTCATGTAATTCTTGAAAAATAATCTAGTGATTAGGCAGTTACGAATTATATTCAAAATGGAAACATATTCCCATTTTAGGACGAAATAAAACAGGTAAATAAATTTCCAAATTTTACCGACTTGGTGCATGTTTAAAATGTCTCAAATTATAGCTTATTTTTTTTTGAAAATAGTCTGATAACTTTGAACTTTTCAAAAAATTAGTTTGGGATTGTCAGAACCCTACTACCAGCCACATCATTATGGTTTGTGAAAATAAAATTTGTGAAGAACTTGCCGTTTTTTCTTTATAGACGTGTTTTTAAAAATTACATACTAGTAGGTTTTAGAATAATTTCGGCTGTTTTGTTTTTATAGCCAAACACGACAGTAGTAGTATTTACATTTTTTTAATTTTTCACATAAACCGCTTAAAATTTCGCAACAGAAAAATAGCCGTGATAGATCTATCCCTCGTTCTTGTTAGATATGAATTACAGCCTAAAAATACTAAGAGGATCTGGCTGAATTTTTTAAACCATTTACCTTGAATATTAATACTTTTAACAGCCGCATCTATAACTTGAACTATATCAACTTTTTCTGCATCACTCCTTCTATTATAAACAATATGCACCCAACTGTGGTTTATCGTATCGTGCGTTATCGATACAATATCTTTAAAATTTGTAATAACTTGCTCCCAAATTTGAAGGGCCTTTGTTATCTTTACTGGTATTTCAGTTGTTTCTGAATTTTCGGTGTGTTCCTCAATAACCTCATTATCTGGATCTTCTTTTACCTCTGCGTCTGATAGAAATTCATCGTCGTTTTCATTCTCTTTTTCACTATCTGCGTCTTCGTACTCATTAGCGTCATTTCCTTCAATATCTAAAAAGGTTTTAAGTTGAGGGATACAAAAGGTGTTTTTTTAGTATTCAAATTTGGTTCGAAATGGAAAAATTTCGGAGGTTATTTCAGATTTTGAAAAAAATTTCGAAAACTTTTTGCGAAAAATCATTCGTGGCGTCTTTCGATTATTACCAGCCTACTGCTTATATTAATATTTTAGGGTCAAAATGTTTTTTAGGTGCAAAAAGAAAGTTCCAACTTAACAAAATTTCGGCTATAAAACGAAAAATATTAACAGTAAGCTGTCACCTCCGGGAACAAACACAGAGGCTAGGCAAAATACAAAAACTCGGAGGAGGCCATGAATTATTTTTCGCAAAAAATTCGAAATAATAATTCGAAAATCAGAACTTTAAGGGGTATCCGACGGAGGCTGTATCTCCAGACTCAGAAGTGATAGGAAGCTAATTTTAGCTGCATTCTCATTTTTGTTACTGGTTTTCTTCCAAAAAGATTAAAAAAATTTCCAAATTTTTCTATTTTTTTCAAGTTATTTTGTCATTAACCACACTGTATCTTTTGAAGTTATACATCGTTCACTCTCATTTTTGTTACATTGGCTCACTCTGAATTAGCTCACTCTGAATTAAATCTTGAGAATGGACATAAAAATTCTAATTTTCGAANCAGAAACCACCAGGTGGCGCGCTAGGGATAAAAAACCAGTAAACACTTTCGATAAAATATTTCGGAACATTTATTATGAATATCATTTATTTTACGTAGGACTCACCGTTGATACAGTACGCAAATTATTTTTTTTTTGTTATAACAAAATTTGATTCTTCTCTAAAAATACAGTAGATAACGTCTAAAACCTTGTTTTAAAGTCACTCAAATCAAAATTTCTCGAAATCCGCTCGAAAACTTTTTTTTGTTTTCACATATATTATACAATGAAACCTTGCCTTGATTTAGTATGTAGTGGTTTCAGAGAATTTAATTTCGCGAGGGGGACTCCCTTAAATGAAATATGTAGAAACAGCAGTTGAAAAATTGTCTTTTATGATAAATTATAATGATTAATAAAAAAATACAGTTTAAATAATTCTAATTGGCAATTTTCAAATTCCCATTTCTAAATATTTAATTTTTAATATAACATTAGAAATGATATTTTGGTTAAATAAAACTCAAACATTCATCTTATCATGGGATTTTTTTAAATTTGTATTTTATTTTCGATCAAGGTATTAATAATTTAATTATTAATACATTGATACAAATTTTAGCATTTTTTTTCAATTTCATTTCTTTAAAATATGATTTCTAATTTTATTTTAAAATCCATATCGATTAAGGGGCTCCTGGTTGTTTTTTACTAGATTTTTAGCCAAAATTTTTTATATAATTCGTTTTTTGAAAACAANGCAAATAAATTTTATTTTGATATTTAATTATTCTCTAAAAATACAGTAGATAACGTCTAAAACCTTGTTTTAAAGTCACTCAAATCAAAATTTCTCGAAATCCGCTCGAAAACTTTTTTTTGTTTTCACATATATTATACAATGAAACCTTGCCTTGATTTAGTATGTAGTGGTTTCACGGAAATTTGCTTAGAACAAAAGTTACAGCGCCAGAAGCGAGGGGTGCGCCACGTTAATCATGTTTTTCACGAGCAAAAACCTCTAAAAACTTTTGATAAAATATTTCGGAACATTAATTATGAAAATAATTTATCTTCCGTGAGACTCACCGTTAATACAGTACGCAAATAATTTTTTTTTGTTATTTAATTCTTCCTTTAAAATACAGTAGATAACGTCTAAAAATTTGTTTTAAAGTCACTCAAATCAAAATTTATCGAAATCGGCCAATTTTTTTTTGTTTTCACATTTATTCTACAATAAAACCTTGCCTTTATTTAATTCGGATATTTTTATAGTATTTTCTACTAAAAGAGAAAACTTCTGCTGCCTTATTTGCTTACCCTAAATTTTCGTTTCAAGCTTGAACAGCTGATTTTTGAATGACCAAAAGGCCTCTAACTAATACCAAATGTGCCAGTCCCTCGATATCATGCAGCGAACTCCACAGAAGTTATTTCGCGACTAATACGGAGCTGTTTCCAGGAGAATTTTAGAAAAGGCGCTGTTATGAAAAATTTATATATTATGCAAGAATGTTCATTAAAATTTTAGAATGCCAAAATATCTAAAAAAAAGTAAGCCCAGATGGGCAAATTTAAAAAATTACAAACCATGGTCAAGTAAACGAGATAAATTCACGTACAAAAATTCTGCAGAAATACACAAAATAGCGGACGAAAATGATGTTGAAGACGTCAATTTTCAAGCAGGTTCATCTCAAAATTCCAAGAAATTTTGATTTGAGTGACTTGAAAACAAACTTTTAGACGTTATCTACTGTATTTCAGAAAATAATAAAATAACAAAAAAAAATTTGCGTACTGTATTAACGGTGAGTCTCACGGAAGATAAATTATTTTCATAATTAATGTTCCGAAATATTTTATCAAAAGTTTTTACAGGTTTTTGCTCGTGAAAAACACGATTAACGTGGCGCACCCCTCACTTCTGGCGCTGTAACTTTCGTTCTAAGCAAATTTCCGGGAAACCACTA
>SCLH01001285.1:94333-120131 GCA_004367855.1 Oikopleura vanhoeffeni | reverse complement strand
TCAAGATAACATGCATTTTAATATATGACTCATCCATATAGATATTTATAAAATTTTGCATATATTAAATTTGAAATTAAAAGCCGAAATGCATTTTTATCGCCGAATTCCGCCAAACCTCGCTAGCAGGGAGTTTGAGACCTCTAGTTTTATAAAAAAAATGAGAGAGAATTTGTTGAATGGTCATTTCCGGTCCAATAGCCAGCGTTATGACTCATAATCTATAAAAAAAAAGGAAATTTTTCGGCGATACAAAATAAAATAATTCTAAAAGCAGATGGACAATTCCATAATTTGGAAGCCTTAATTACAAAGCATATTGAAGAGCATAAATAAAGCACTAATTTGGCATTCTTGCATACACATCCCGTGTGCTATAAGCGTTACAAATTTTATTTTGAGGGTTATCTACTGTATTTTTTACCAAAAAAATTTTTCCTTGGAACCGATTTTAGATATTTTTGTACTCTAGCCATAGCCGAAAAATTGACTTGATTCCATGTTTATTTAAGGAGATGTTTATTTAATAGGTTTTTAAAATTTGGTCTTTGAGGCCCTCTAGCGGCTGAACTTGATATCAAAAAAATCTTAGACCAAGCTCATTGTCATTTTTTGGCCGATTTAGTAGTCTCAACTTTTAAGCGAAATCTATTTGCGACGACTACCCCATTAAAGCGCCTTTAATCCCCTCTGACCCCGTAAAGCGACAGATTTTGAAAAATAAAAATGCGCTTTAACGGGTCAGGGACTGTAAAGACATTTTTTTTGCTTTTGTCCTTATAGACGAAAAATCGAAAACTAGCGATAATGGCAAAAATTTTCGCATAACTTCAGCGCATCTATCAAAAATTTTGTGATAATCATACAACTGGATTGT
Source organism: Oikopleura vanhoeffeni (assembly GCA_004367855.1). Taxonomy (NCBI): domain Eukaryota; kingdom Metazoa; phylum Chordata; class Appendicularia; order Copelata; family Oikopleuridae; genus Oikopleura; species Oikopleura vanhoeffeni. The sequence continues at coordinate 119,254 of SCLH01001285.1, read as the reverse complement.
TTTTTTTACATAAAAGTGAATTTTAAGAACAGTTTATTTCCAAATATATATTTCAAAAAATAAAATTTTCCCTTGAGTTTTGATAAATTATAATAAAATATATAATAAAAATATAATCTTTAGTGTAGGCTTTTTTGGAAATTAATTTCTGCATCAACTCAATTATACTCAAAAGTACTCCAAGACATCAACTAGATTACTGATTGTGCACCCTACCTGTATACTTTTATTTTGATAAAGATATTTGTGAACTGTACTTCTAAATTCTTCCGAAACTGAGCCTAAATGGACGTCTGGGTTAAGCAAACTGATCTGAGGATCCGGCAAGTATCTTTTCTTGATCCATTTTTCTCTAATATCTTCGGTTAATGGAAATTCATCTTCAAAAACTTTTTCTAATTTTTCTAGTGGTGGATCCAAATTTTTTCGAATTTTTCCAGATTTTTTACTTTCTTTTATCGAGACTTGATGCCAGGATTTTATCGAAAGATCATTAAAAACATCGATTAAATCTCGACCTTTTGACTTGATTTCGGATCTGGAAAGTGCGACTTCTTGAAATTCAGTTAGTTTAGAATGCTTATTTATATAATCATTAAATGCGAGGACTCTATCAATTCCACCGACGTTTCGTGCCATGTCCCAACCATCTCGGTTTCCTCGCTGTATATAGGGTAGATAATTTTATTTTGTTTTCAATCTATTGCCTCTGTAAAAAATAAGCTAAATTTGAAGACCTTTTTTATTTTTGCTTTTCGGTTCATTTTTTCAGACTGCACTTCTAGGTAAAATAGGTCAAAAACGAAGAAAAAAATTCAGAATATTAATACACGCTACAATATTATGGTTTTTTATAACAAAAATAATCTTTAAAAAGTTTACTTTTATACATTTTGAAGAGTGTCGTTTTGTCATATATACGCAGTCATTTTAAAAAATTAAATTGGCAGAACGGTATTTTAATTTTTATCTTCAAAGCCTTAAATGGGGATTATATAAATTCGACAGTTCTTAAATTATTTATAATCAAAAAATGTTGAGGGCAGTTTCATTTTTGCATTTTAAATTTTCGGATTAGAAAAACAATTGTATGCTAAACATTTCCATGATAAGAATTTTGTATGCCAAAATTTTCCAGATGACACTCCGCCAAAATAAAAGCAACTTCTCAAAATATTAAAAAACTGTGCTTAAGCATTTTTTAGCATCATAGCATTTGTAACCCTAACTTGATATAACTTTCTTTATGCTTTTGTAAAGCTGCCACCTCACTTGATAAACTTGGAATTTCTCTATTTCCCCAAAGTTGTTTCTGGTAAATTTTTGAATTTTCTTTGATAAAATTAAACTGTGTTTTGTTCAAATAAGGGGTCTGAGCAACGTCCAAACCGTCTTCACCGAAATGAAACTGGATAACGGACTGGTCACTATCCCGGACGGTACGATCGTAACCCATAGTAATTCCTTCAAGATGTTTGATAAGACATCTAAATTATTTTGATTAATTTCCACCTTACAATTTTTCGAAAAAATTGTCTTTTTTCATTTATATTGTCCTTATAGAGGAAAATTTTAGAAACTAGCCTTGAAGGCGAAAACAAAAAAATTTAAAAATACAAAGCTTATCCTTATTAAGGGGGTTGTGGATGTATATAAAGCAAGAGTTGAAGAAAATTGTATTTATTTTCTGGAATAGTGAAAACAAAACAATTCTGAAAACATTACCGTGCCGAATTTTTTGACAAAAAGGGTCTGTCCTACCAAAAACGGTCGGTCATCTTTGATCAAATTGTCAACAAAATAATTTCAGGTATAAAAGTGGCTATATTTTATTTTGTTAAAAATTTTATTTTACATTATGATGACTTCGAACATTGTACACCCTCTTAAATCCCTGCGGAATTAAATTGATAAAAAAAAACACAGATACCCCTTAAGGGCCTCGGTGCATTTTGACAGATATAAAAACTTTTCACTGGATTGATATATTCTTCCCAAAAAAATTCATACAAATATAATTCATCTTGTTTCTTAATACTAGCAATTTTTTAAGAGTACGCGTTTTTTTATTTAAAATAGCATAAAAACCCTTAATTTATTTTTATTTTTAAACGTTAAAATTTTCGATTAATTTTATGAAAAAAAAAAAATTTTCGGTTCAGTATTTTTTTGAGAACTTGAATGTAAGCATTTGTAAATGTCAAAATCTAAAGGAATTTACGATCATTTTTTAGAACTGTCACAGTAGAATTTGATGGCCACGCCCCCAATTAATGGTCTCAGGACGAACTTTGCCTGCTTCAAACCGTATGAGCACAATATTAGAGCTGGCGCTTTGTTGGAAATCGATATTGCTCGGGTGGCTTGAAACCACGAAATGTTCTTTCACGTAATGGCCGGGCGAGATGTCTGATTGATACAGCTTGTAAAACGTCTTCATCTGGATATTTACAAAGGTAAGGTCGCTTTTTTTTAGGTAGGCCCACTTAAGGGCCTCGTGCATTTTGACAGATTTGCACTTTTTCAAATTTTTTTTTGTCTTGATGGGAAACTTTTTGTCACTTCCGAAATTTTCGGATAAAAACTTTTCAGAACACAAGTTGCCACTTTACAGCTTACGTGTATAATCTGAATTTCTTCAGATGATTATTTTTACTTTATAAAATCGGTCTTTTGAAAAAACACTCAAAAAACGCGCGTGTGTAAGTTACGTGTCTAAATTACAGTAAAATTTAATTTCTTATTTTTATTATAGGAGCTCTAAAATACAGTCTCTCGACCGGATAAAATTATTGTTTAAAAATCAAACGATTGTTAGTCAAAATCAAATTTAAATTTTTTGAAAAAAGTCGAAAAAAACCGAATAAATGTTAAAACGGTCGACAGGTCGCTTACAATTGGCAAGCTTGGTGAAATATTTTTTTTAATTCTGATGAAGGGCTGAACTTTATTCGCGCAAACCTTATTCATTCAACAAAAGATATCAGATATACAACAAGAGCGAAGAAACAAAACGAAAGAAAATTAATATATAAATAGCCATTCCCAATACTCACAAAGCCTTCAACTGACCACCCGCATCGCTCAAGACCCATAGCAATAGCAACAAACTCCGAGGGGAGCCAAGATATCGGCAACATAAGGCAACCTCAAACCTCACCGTAATAATTACAAACCATAAGGCTCAGAGAATCAAACCAATACATAGTAGAAATATACATGCGTGTAAACGAAATGCAGAAATACATGTGACACCTCAGTCAAATACACTAACTGCCTAGCATACCAACCGTGTAAAAATGATGACATCGCCAGCAAAGAGACAAGCCGCATAATATACCACGGTAAACCTCAGTGCTCAACAGTACACTAAAAATCCATAATATACAAGTGAAATAATAGATCATCGTATGCAAAGAGAATCAGGCATACATAACATGACACACCGCAGTCAAATACACTGGTAATCAAGAAATAAAAAAATACATCTAGAAAGAAAAAATGCAAATATGACAACACCCGACGTCAAGACACTCAGACTCACTGAAAACAAGATATAATTGCAAGAACAACATCAGTATATCAATAGTATAGACATATGGAGAACGATCATGAAATCAAACGAAAAAAACAAAATGAATAAACCTTCTGAAATAAATACCACAATAGCTGTAAGAATAACCTGCGAGTATACACCTAAATCCTCTAAAACCACCAATAATAACTGAAAAGATAAAAACAAATCGCCTCAGAAACTCTAGTTAAAAAAACCTCAGCCACCAACAAAGAATCCAAAAATCAATGAACAACAAAAACGAGCAAAAGGCAACAATAAATAAATGCGCTAATTCGCGTATGTATAAAATCGAGAAAAACTCAAAAAATCAAACAGAAATGATCTCAAAAAGCCTAATTACACCCACGAGCACATGCCAAAATAGTAACAATGCCGAAACCAATGCTCTAAAAACACTACCCCACAGAATATATTATCAAGTAAACACCTTTATAATAAAAGCATCCCTGAAAAGCGTATATTGACACCCTCCAGTGGCACATCAAAACTAAATCCAAACAAGCGCCTAAAAACCTACCGCCAAAGATATACTCACAAACACCTCAGACAAAGTAATTCCAAAAAGACGCAACGATTGCGACCAACCCTCCGAGGTGCACATGCAAAATAATAATCCAAACAATCCGAAAACACCCGAACAGAACACAAAACACCTATAAAACTAAGCCTCAAAAACGATTAAAGGACAGNTATTATGAAAAAAGATGAATTATATTTTATGATTTTTCGTAGTTGTTAGTCCCAATTTCGTCCATTTTAGTTTCATTTAAAACCAAAAATTTTGCCGGCTACCGACCCTAAGTATACCCCAAAGGTGTGATTAACGCCGCATTTTTATTCGGATCTTTAATTTTGAAGTACCGTGCCTGTCCCAGATTCGAGCACATATTCAACAAATTTGCTTTTGACCCTTTAGCACCAGTATGAATCAACATTTCAAGATTGTTATCCGGAAAGTGCGACTCTAAATTTTTCTCGCATAATCGATGAATTTTTTCCGTGACAATATTTGCAGCTTTTTTGGATATAGAATCGATTTCGATAGTTTTTACATCGGTTCCGATTAAATGTGCTTCCCTGAGCTTTTCGCGAACTACAACGTCCATTTTGGCTATTTCTTCGTCGTTTCCATATGGGAAAACGTCGCATAGTTTGAAATGGATAGCAAGAGAAGCTAATCCTGCAATATAAGCAGTTTTCACAATTTGGAAATAATTTTTGAAATACAGTTTTGACATTTAACGTAGAAAATGCTTTAGCGATCTGTGTCCTTTCTGGCTGTGAGGGGAGACTGGTTGTGTCCGGAGGCTGTAACCCGTGTGAGCACAACACCTTATAAGGTGCTGCATATTTAAAATCATCTAAAATATGGCGAAAAAACCACGTTAGAATCGTTGTCTCCTTCGAAGAGTACATTATAAAGCAGAACTTTCAAGGTATTTCAAAAAAGTGACTTATTTTTTTTTGGAATATTTGTTTCAAATTTTACGGGTATTGATTTTTGAGATTTTATTTCTCAATCTCTTTACCTCTAAAAACAATTAATGCACCTATTGCGTCAATTAAATTTCGAAAATAGCCAAGTTTTTTAGGAAGTGTTTTGTCCACTCGGTTGACACTCAAAAACAGATTAAATTGTATGCAGGAACAGATATTTTTTTCAAAAGCTGATATTTCAAATTTCGATTTTAAGTCACTCTGTTAGTATAGCGACCCAGAATAATATCAGATCGTACTAATCTGGCTTTATAGGGGAAAAATAACCATTTTTATGAAAAATTGTGATTTTTTCATCAAAATTTAAACCTCCTTTAAAATAATTTGTGATTGATATATAATCAAATCAGAAAACGTTACATGTCAGTCCTTGTGCATTCGATTCCAAATTACCAAAATAATTTGTGTGCAACCACTGTGAGCTTGTATCAGTGATTGCTGTTACCTTGCTCATTATGCAGTAAATTTTCTAGAACTAAAATCAAATTCTAGATATTCAATGTACGGATGCAAAAATATATCGTTTGAACTTCCTTAGTCAAAAAAATTGAAACTCTAACTACGTGGCCTTTCTGTAATACGGCGCTTGAACAGTCACCTTATAAAGGTGTGCGGTGCTGGCGGAACTTTTTTCTCTTGTGCTCACACGGTTAAGGGTAATGGTGGTTCCTACATTTTTCTGCAGTTGTTTCGTCATAAAATGCACCAAATCAATTGTTTATGTTTTGAACGCATAAAACAACCCAAATGACAACAAAATTTTTCAAAATTTTGCGTTTTTCGGTTTTTTTTAAAGTTTTTTCTCAAAATTATGTTCAAAATAACTTTGTGTCATTTGCCACTAACAACTTCAAAATATCGGGTTGACGTAAGCCAACTTTCTCTTCAGTGTTTCCTCAGCTTTTGAGCCTCCTTTCGAAAAAATCGAAGCACTTTTTTCGGAAATTTTTTCACGTGACCTTAAAAATTCTATATTTTTTGTTTGCCGCGAAATTTGACAACCGCTCTTAAATTTCTGTTTGTTTAGGCTCTTTTGCAAAATTTGATAATTTTGAATTTACGTTAGGAGAGATAGATTTTCCGATGAAAAGAGTCCAGAAAAACCGGTATTTTCGACCGGTTTTTACGTATTCTAGATTAGCACTTATCAACAAAACGCTCCACAAATTTTGTATACTAATTGACAGGTTATGTTAAAATTTGGGTTAATCTTCGAATAAACCTGGGAGGGATAGATTTCCGTTGTTGCAAGTGTGCTCTTGTGCCGCTTAGTGTGTGAAGGAGTGTGGTCATACAAAAAAGTTTTGGCATTTTTTTTCGCAGTTGAAGGCTAGTTCTACAAACTGGCTAATCTGAATTATATCCGCGAGGCCTGTGTTTGGCTATATTTAATCGAGAAAATGGTCAAATTAGGAACCCACCTACCTTAAGCCAATAAATCGTTGTGGCCAAAGCTGATCATCCTGGAAACCATTATGTCTGGTACATTTTAATGTGTCATCGAAAATTCCCCTTTTTGTCCTCTTAGACTGGATTTATTTGGGTTTTCAGAACAGATCTTGAGGTTTTGTTATGATTTGGGCGATTTGGCTAGCTTACAGTCATACCAGAACTTACAAGTGTGTGTAGATGGCCATAATTTTTGTTTATCAAAATCTGTCCTTCTAATTTCTCCTTCGTCATTCTCGATGACTCGTCGGATGAAAATTTTAGAGACCCTTTTTTCTCTTCACCTCAACGAATTTTTAGAAATGCTGCTATGGACGTATGATATGGTGCGTTCTTGTCGTAGTCTTTTAGGGGTGGCAATAAGTCCAGCAGATTGTGACATTTTTTCAGAGCAATATATGAAAGAAAAAAAATGTGGAAATTTATTTTTTTATTTTTTTATCTTCAATAAAAGTGTTCATTCTTACAAACGTTTTACATTTTTATTTTCTAAAATAACTAACTATAGTTAAAATACAAAAAACACTTTTCACTGTGCATCAATTCCAACTTAACCCGAACTATAGAATTTTTTTTAATATAAACTTCAGACATTGTCGGTGTACTCGCTATATAGTTCTCTAATTACTCTGCACAGTCGAAATTTCTTAAATATCAAGTTTTTTTTTCCATGAAAAGGGTAAAATTGGCAAAAAGTGAGAAAAACAACTTTTTTTTCACAAACAATAAATTTTTATAAGATTCACTGCCGAATGGCACTTATCGGGCACAGTCAGTGTTAAAATTTCTCAACAGTTTCAAATGATAACCGCGCGACTACCCGATTAGTTGACATAGCGCATTTTATAGATACTCAGAACATTTAATATAGATTCTGCATGATTTTTTATGGAGAGTTAAAAAAACAGGAATAAAAAATTTTTGGATTGATTTGGGGAAAATTTTATAATTTTTCTGAAAAGGTCGATAAAAAATGAAATAAATAAAATTTTATGATGTTTCAACAGCGGTCAGAATTATGTAGGAATCCATGAAAAAGTTAAAGTGGCTATTTTTTTGGTTCTTACCCACAGATTAGTTATTAAACAAAAAAATTTGGACAAAAAACGGAAAATTTTCTAATGCTTCGATTTTTTTTTCAATTTTTACCGATTTCAAAGATGAACCGAACTCAAATCTTTCTAAATGGAAAACAATATATTTTATGAAGCTGAAACATATTAAACCGTTCAGCTAACTATAATAAGCATGAAAATACATGTATATACTGACTTACTATTTTCGTAAGTTATGTATTGACTCCAGGATGCCGGGTTTATGCCACCCTCTTAAAGAAGTTGTATAGGTGGGCCTTATCTTTTGATACAGAAGAGAAAGAGACTTGGATAAAAATTTCTTCTAAAGATTACGAACTACCATTCTTGACATTTTTATAAGATTGTTAAAAAGTTATGAGCCCTTGAAAAAGCCTTTCCAGCCTATACAACCCCCTTAAGGTATATAAATGGAGGGACAACCCAATTAAAAACTGTTGGTTTTGGCCATATCTTGTCCATAATGTCTTTACAGACGCACACCTAGTAATACACGCTACATTATTATGGTTTTTCCAAATAAAAATAATCTTTTGAAATTTGGCCGTTTGTTCTTATTGACGAACGTGTTTATCGAAAGTACTTACAGCCTGAGTTTTCTCGTTTGCTGCGCTTTGTTTCTTCCGCAAAAATTAACCAATCAGAGACAGTTATTCTGGATATAGACCAATCACCGTCGAGTATTTTTGCGGACGAAAAAAATCGCAGCAAACGAGAAAACTCAGGCTGTATGTTTTTGCAAAATTTATGTTTTGTCCGTATAAACAAACAAGTTGGCGCCCTATCAAACCTACGCTATTGTATTTATACTTACCACTACGTTCTTCACACACTCCCGGATTTGTGACCACATCTTTAATACTCAATGTAAATCCTCGATAATTTTTCAAATAATGATGCAACAAATGTGTTATCGCTGTGATGAAATTTGCAGCCATTTTTCCACCAAATAATTCTTCGAATGCGGCTAAAATACTGTATTTGGACGCTCCAATTTGATTTTTATCCAAATATCCGGAAACCATGTGTCCCTTTCTGACAATTAATTCAGTTTCTGACATTGAACAGCCAATTGCATGATTAGCATTTGGGAGTGATCTTTCCTTTTTACCAAATGGGACAAAAACATTGTCTTTCATTTTACAATTTCCTATTTACAGGGTGCGCACTAAGAAAAGTTGTTTGAAATTTGCTTACACAAAATTATGTAGACAAAAACTTTTTTTCCCGTCTATCGGTTTGCAAATAATCGACCATGAGAAAAAAAAGAATTTTTGAAAAAGTTTTGTTTTAAATAAATTAATGAAAAGTATTTTTCTTTGCACGTGTTTGTTAAAAGTGGTTTCGTCTATAGAGACAGCTTTGATTTTCCTTATTTTTCAAAAATGCTCTAATAAATTCTATATTTACGGTGAAAAGTTAAAAACATAAATTAAAGTTTCGAAACCATTTTTCAATTCCACAAATTTTTTATTTTAGCCGAAAAATGAGGACGACCTTTTTTCCTCTTTAGTCAAAATTTTTCAAACAGGTGTGTTATTAATATTTTCTCGAATACAGGCATGTCAAAATGAAAACGTAGATTTTGGGCATATTTTGTCTTAATAGTGGGTGTTCTTATAGACGAAAACCATATTTCCACTTATAAACCAATTCTTATCAAAATTGCATACATTTCGATTGAAATAGACAAAAAAAAAATTGGGTAACTGAGATTCGAACTTATGCATTTTCAATTAAGAACATCAATTTTTTCAAAAATTTAGCTTTTTTAATTATTGCAGATTTGCACCGTTATCAACGTTTTCGGCTTTGAATGTATGTTTTTGAGTGCGCATCCCACCTATATATGAAGGGCCAGTTCCGCCACACATATTCAGAATAATCGTCGACAGAACTTGCTTTCCCGTCCAGAGTTGCTTCGGCTTAAAAATAGCCGGTGGGAGAAATTTAATACGTTTTCCACCAAAAAATCGCTCGATAGAATTGATCACTAAATTATGATAATCTGTCTTTTCAAAAAAGGCCCCTCGTACCGTCATCATCACACCGCCGATAACGTGATCTTGCATCAAACCGGCCAATGGGAAACCATCTTTTACACGGGGTAGAATTTTTTGTCAAAAATTTTTGTCAAAAAATCTGCAAAATTTCAGTTCTTTTTTTAAGAATGTTTTGAAAATAATTGACTGTATCTCGTGCAAAATTCACTATTTTTCAAAATAAATAATATAAGATAAAATTACCACCGCCCTTTTTCACTGCGGAACATGTGAGAAGTATTCATTAATTCTTCACATTCAGCACGAGCTTCTTCGGTTTGCGGAAAATGAACGTTCATTTCATCACCATCAAAATCTGCGTTGAAGTGCTTGCAGTTAGAATAATGGAGACGGAAAACTTTTTCGCCTGTTGAAAAGGTTGGTTAATTGTTGATCATGTTAATTTTGGACGATCAATTTTGATAAGTGTAAAAACACCAGCGAGGGCTAATCCAAAATGACTCGTATTAAGTTAATACTATTAACACAAAAAAATGATTCAGAACATTATTTTCAATTTTAAAAATGCAAAAAATGAATGAGAGTTTAAGACTGGAGGTAAATTTCGAATGAGGTCTTATATAAATAAAATAAGACAATGAGTCATATTTCATTTCTTGTAATTTTTAGAATAAGAATGATTTTTTGTGTAAAAAACTCAAATAATCACTTATTATTTAATTTAATCTCAGTGGTTTAAAGTTTTAAATTTCAACATCTCAGAAATATATGAAAATTCAATCTGATTGGCTTAAATAAAACAGGTACTTTCAAATAAGTCTAGTGCTTTTTAACTTTGTGGCTGCCGTATAAAGACAAAAATGAGAGCAAAATTCTCACGCAACTTAGAAGCAACTCTCAAAAAAGTTCGGTACGACGTTAAAAATTTAAGACTACATTAATTAATTTGCCAAATTCAAACTTTTTGATTGGCCGATAATAAATTGTCCAGAAATCAAAAATGAAAGCAAATATGTGACACCCTGTACATATAATACAGCAGTAGGTGTTAGCCCAAATCATTTTAGTTTTGCTTTAACACACAATTTTGGACGAGTATACAATTTTAGTATTTTCAATTTTAAATTTCTCCAATTTTTTATTTCTTCAAATTTTTTTGATAAAGCATTAGACGTTAAATAACCTCTTCCTGGAATAACTCTCGCTTGACAGGACATAATTGATCCTTTATGGAAGCGTCGGTTGTCGATTTGCAATGATTGAGTCTCCAGTTTAAATGGCGAAGAACTGTTTTCATCTTAGCCAAACCTTGCGAATCTAGGTTGTCGATTGTGAGGAGTTGATTTGCACATGCTGTTCGTGGTTAATGTCAGTTTGGGATAAATTTCTGTTTGAGAGATTAAATTAACTAGAATTGAAAAAATGAAAATACGCCCTAAAATATTATAGTCTTCGAAAAAAAATTTATTGAGATTTCAAAAATATTTTTGTTTACAATTTTATTGATTTTTTTATTAATAAGATTCAAAGGGAATTTTATTAAGATTAAAAATTAATCTTATTGTAAAATCAAAATTAAAAAGAATTCTTTAAAGTCAAATTCAAAATCTTTCCTTAACCCCTTACTCATTTGAGTATTGGATACCCCTGAAGGCTGAGAGCACTTTTTATGGCTCGACTTGAAGCTGCTATTAATTCGAAAACGTATAAGTGTTTCGATTAAATTATTTTTTTCAGTCATTGGATAAAAGGATAGTACTTTGTGGATTAATGAATTTAGTAAATTAACACTAATGCGTACTTATTAAGGCTGTGGAATAAAAGTTGACTCACACTGTTCCTAGTAATACTATAAGATTTTTGTAATAAGATGCAAATTTAATAAAATAGAATAAAACCTTGGCTTTTCTTAATCTGTGGTTCAGATTAAAATAGCGTCTTATCGGATTCTCTATAAAAACGATAATTTCACTGCTGAAATGGTGGAATTATGGTAATCGCAGGTACGCCCCACCAGGATTGTTCTGAGAGAACTAGACAACTAGATTTACGCAAAACGGTTTTTTGAACATCTTAAATCTTAACACGAATTTGAAATGCAGGATTTTTTTCTTTTTCTTCCGATGTTACGGTTCACCGTAATTCGCAAAAACGTTTCGGTCGATTTTGGAGCAATTTCGATGCTGATTCGTCAGGACAACCAGGAAGCCAAAAAAATTTTCTACCAGCAATATTTTTTCCATTTCAATGCAGACAACTATTTGCGCTATCGTCTATTCTCCAGCTCGAAATCATGGTGGGTAAAGCGATAAAAATATGTTCTGCTCCTTATATTTCCTCTCCGCTTTTCTCATTGATGAGCAATTTCCTGTTTTCAAACAAAAATAGAAATAAAAAGGTTCTACATTTAGTAGTAACATTATTATTTTTTTTAAAGATGGTCAAGACGAATTCCTAAAAAACTGAGTATTAAAACCTTGTTTTTTTACAAAATAAATTATAAATTATGAAAAATTTCAGAGAAATCGCAAAAAAAAGTAAGATAAAATATATTTCGAACGGCTTCATCGAAAAAAAATTTTATTTTCAAAATTAATCGCAAACTCTATGGGCGATTTGAACCTTCAACTTATTTTTAATTCTTTTTGTCTTTTCAGGTCGTTTCAAAAAAGGAAAGTCACTTTTATGCTCTATGAGTAAGGGGTTAAAATGATTTAAAAAAGAATTTTAAGATTCAAAAATTATTTGTGGTTTTAATCAAATTCGTAGATTATTTTTCAAGAAATTCAGAAAGTTTTTTTTGATAAACTGAAAAAAAATATTTTAATAAAAAATAATTGTTTTTTGGCACACACAACACAAGGGGGAGAATAATTTATGAGACGGTTCTAATCGCAGGTGAGTTTGAAGGAAGTATATGAAAGCGAAAATATTAGACAATGAGACGCGTGGGTCAGTCGCAGTCTCCTCCCACACTTCTATTCATACAATCTTCTGATAAAACTAACTAACTTTCCAAAAATTCTTATGTATCTAACAGGGTGTAAGATTTTCCCTTCTTTTTTCCAAATGGTTACACTTGATTCCGCCGTTTTGATTGTTGAATCTGAAGAAAGACGTAGGTTTTCTCAGATTCAACCAATCAAAACGGCGGAAATCAAGTGTAACCAGTTTGGAAAAAAGAAGGAAAATCTTACACCCTGTATAGTATAGATTCATATTAAAACAAGAAAAGACGCCTACATTCAATCAAAAAGGCCAATAACGTTCTATTTAAATAAGAATCTTATTATAAGATTAAAGATTGAAATCAGAAAAAGGCGTAGGTTTTCAGAAATGCACACTAAACGTCTGAACAAATCTTTATTCGCGAATTTTAAAACGTTTTTTTGAAAAAAAATAAGAAAAACGTTTTCGTCATTGAATAAATTAATCTCATACGAATCCTCTTCGTCCACTAGGATGAATAATCGCCGCAGCTCCAGGATGTTCGAGAGGTCCATTTATAACGGCATTTTGTAAATCTTTATAATTATACTGAGTTACTCTTTCTGGATAGGTCAACTTTTTAGCAACAAAATCAGAAACTCCAAATTCATGGACACCAATACAAGGATCGGGTGTGATGACAGTTCGGGCACAAAAGTTCACTCGTTTACCCATGATATTTTGACGGAATAATCCAGTTTTCTTTTCTAACCGTTGTTTAGCACCCATTAACTTGACAGAGTTTGAAAAGACAATTTATACATAAAAAACTGGAAAAAAAAAACATTTTTGAGTTTGAAAGTGATTTTTTTATTGAAATTTTTAAATACTCAAAAAAAACGACACAAATTGTATCACCAATAAAATAACCTACTACCTTTTTTTTGCTACTTTCTATTATAAATATACCGGCCGCGGCGCATATACAGTATGTGTTTTTTTTACTTGCGAAATGAAAATTGTCATTAAGGTAATTATGGCCAATTAAAAATGGTAACTTGGTGGATTTTATTTTGAAAGCCAAGCTATAGCCGATGTCAAGGGTTTGAAAATATAATCCACATAGTTACCATTTTTTATTGGCCGTAATTACCTAAATGACAATTTTCATTTCGCAAGTAAAAAAACACATACTGTACATGAAAATGAAGATGCCTGTCACAAGAAATATACTGATTTTATGAGCTTTTTGCTTTGAGTGCGATTAAATATTGAATTTATTTATTATTAATAAATGCATGACCAGGCACGATCTGGCAAAAAAATCTCATTATTTAACCCCCACCTTCACGAGTGTGTGTCAGATCACAGAGACCAAAAATATTTTGGGGAAGTATCATTTTGGCCAGCGGAACAGACCCCCGAAACTTCCCTTATTTCTAATTTCAAGAATTTTGGTGAGTTTCTGAAATTGCTCATTAGACCTGAAATGCATTATTTGGATGCAATTTTTTGTTCTATGCAGTTAAAACAGCACTGAAACCAGATAATAATCTACAAATATATTTTAAGGGAGTGGGCGTCGATAATTGGGCTATTTTTTACACATTTACGAGTGAAGTTTCTGAAAAACCAGGCTTCAGAAATAATTAATTGTTTTTCCAGATACGTAGTACAAACTCTTAAGGAAGTTGCAGTACTATTCAGAGCATCTGATTCTACAACCTACGCATTAGAAAATGGGTTTTAGAAGGCGTCCCTAAAACTACTAAAAAGCCTACTCCTCATTCATTTCTAATCATTTTTCTTTTATTTGCAATTTAACTTCCAAATATGAATGAGCATCTCCAAGCGGTAGAAAATTTTGCCCCTAGTGGTCAAAACAGCGTATTTGGGAGCCTCACGCAAAAGCCTACTCCTTCTTGATAATAATATAGAAAATTTCAATTTGTACATCAACTTCACCGCAAAGCCTGGATTAAGGTCCGAACGGTAGCCTTTTCCAATTTTCCTCTCCAAATTCAGGAAGCCTTGTGAATTCTGTTTGATGAAATTCTGAACATAAATTAACTTTTTAAAAATTCATCAGAAAATCCTAGTTAGAACAGGACAAATCTCTCAATGCGTTAAAATCGAGAACCCATACGCACCTTAATTTAACCTTTAATTTCAACACTCCGAAAAACCAACTTTTCCTTGAAAAAATCTCAAACCAAAAAAAAATAAAAGTGAAAAAACTGGCAGGAAATTCTCAACAAAATAGGTTATGAAAAAAATATACGTGAAGCTGAGATATCGACGCCCACCCCTTAAGGGGTACCATCGACTCGGCAGACTTGAGTCAATTTAACTTACGAAATTAATTATGTTTTACTTTTTTGTGCTTATTATCGTTAGCTGAACCAGAATAAATGTGCATCTACTTATAAAACTAATTTTTGTCTATTTTAGGTAAGATTTGAGTCCGAACTTTAATTTTTGAATTCGTAAATTTCAAAAAAAAATCAAAGCATTATGAAAATTTTCCGCATTTTTTGTCCAAAATATTTTCTTATTTTTTTTGAAATCTGTGAATAAAATCAAAAAAATGGTCGCGCCGATTTTCATTTCTAAACTATACGATGAAATTTTTAACACATCGGCTGTACACTCGATTATTGCCATTTGGCACTAATTTTAAAATTTTATGCTAGTAAAAAATTCAAATAAAATTGTGGGTGTATATAGGCGCCATTCTTTAGATAAGTAAGAACATTTTTAATATCAAAAACGCAATTAAAGGTCAATTTTTATCTCAAAAAAGTTGTTTTTCTCTACTTTTTGCCATTTTTGACAATTTTTCATGGAAAAAAACTTTCTTATCAAGGAAATTTTTAATAAGCAACATAGAAACGGACTTTTTAGCGCATTACACCCGACAATGTCTGAAGTTTAATTAATATCGTCTTCAAAAAATTCTATGGTCGGGTTAAGTTGGAAATTGAGTTCCAATGAAAAGTGGTTTTAATATTTTTACAGATAGTTAACTAAAGTTATGTAAGAAATTAAAAATATATATTTATAAACGTTTTGCAAGAATGGACACTTTTATTGAAGATAAAAAATGAAAAAAATTTTCACATTTTTTTCTTTCATATATCGCTCTGAAAAATGTACCAATCTGCCTGATCGATGCCACCCCCTTAAAGGATAACTTTCGGGGGAATATTTTGGCGTTATAAATTTTCACGTCTGGCACCACCTGGTGGCAAAAAGAGCCTCCAAAACACCTCTTGCGTAATATTTTTCATTTTAAATTGAGGCAAAACATTCAATAATTATTAATGTCAAAATCGCAAAAGCTATTTTTGAGATCAGCAATGTTTATTCATAGGCAAATACAACGTGTGTGATCTGAAACAACTCGTGCAGGTACGTAATAGATCATCTCGTGCAGGTGGGGGTCAAATTCTAAACCCCCCGCCTGAATATTATTCCCGCAAAAGAGGTTGTTCGCGTCAATGTGTAAATTTTAGAAATCTTTATTGACGAAAGCGATGTTAAAAAGTCCTAAAAATTATTAATAAAATCACGAGAGTTATTATCATCGATTTATATTATACATCCATTGAATGTTAATCCGAAACGGAGTATATTTCTTGTGGCGGGCATCATCATCGATATAAAAATATATTTAAAAGATGCGATGTTAACTTTTTGGTGTAAAATTTTCCTTTTTAATTTTTGATTAACTTTTTTAACATTCCTTTGGGTTAGAAGCTTTTTCCATATTCGAATCGATTAAAACATTAACATCTGATTGAAGTTTAATCTCCAAATGTTCTTGTTTTTCATCTAGAGTTTTACCAGGCATAAAATTTAAAAAGCTCTTGGCTTGAAGACCATCTTTTTGAGATTCGTAACCTTCATCGTGGACACTATTCACCAATTCGGCTCGGTAACCAAGAAGCCATTTTAATTTTTGGGAAGCGGTCAAAATAGCTGTGAAAGGATCAATAAAAGTTCAAATTTGGGTTTCTGGTTGTAAACTATGTTATATATCGATATATATCAGCAAACAGTTCAATCATGAAATTATGCAGTTTAGGCACAATTCCTGAGAAATTTTTCCCATCAGTAAAAATATTTCGGCGACCTAAACTGAAATTAAAAAAAAATAACCATGGCATAAAAAATTGGTAATAAATAATCTGGTTTAAGTTAATTTTTCAAATATTTTTCGAAATTTTAGCGCATTTCCAATAATATCCCAAAACTGAGGTTAATTTTTCGAAATGACCTTAAGAAATCTAATGTTTTTAACCGGACATTAACTTTTTGCTATAAAAATGAAGGCATCATGTCCAAAAAATTAAATCAAAAAAACCTTACAGATTTATAATAAGTTAACAAATGTTTTTTTGTAAAACACGAAGCATTTGCTTGTCTAACAATTATATTATATGTCATAGAGTGTCATATACACATTTATGTAACGTTCGCCTAAATGTTTATTGGCAGCTATGACACTCTCAACCTACACGTTTTCGTAGATTTCCTCAATTTATGGATCTTCAAAAACGCGTAGGTTAGGATTCAAAGTAGGAACCGAAAGCTTTACATTTAGGAGGGCCGTACTTTACAAATATTTGGCAATTTTGGAACCACAAATTTGTAATATATTTTTGATTTCTTAATCCTGTCTTGTAATTGGGCTGTCCGGTCGGCGGCGATCACTTTCCGACCAGCTTTATTCATTCGTCGAAAACAGTTCGGCGGGACCAAAAGCGTTTCAATGAAAAATAATTCAATTCCTGCACCGTTGAAAATTAGATCCGTGGTTGCCTTTTCAACTTGAAAAATTTTCTTAATTCTTCGTAATAACCATTTGTTTGGAATTCGTTGGAGACACATTTCCTCCTTTTCTTTTACTTTCTCATCTTGGGATTCCTTTTCTTCATTTTCATCATCTGAATACGTAGATTTAAAAACAATTGAAATTTTGTCTTGAAATCTACTATTTTTGTAAAAAATAACCCAAGTTTGCTGATTACTATCAAACTTTTAACTCTCATAATTTGTCTATAATGTCAAATACAAATTGAAACTACTGTCGTGTGTTTAAGAGGACAGAAAATTTAAACGCGCTATATTATTATGGTCTTAGAAAAAATATTATTCGAAAATTGGCCGTTTTGCCCTTATAGACAACCTCGTTTTTTTCAAAACTACGATGTCTATATCCAACCTTTGAATATAAAAGATGATACAACAACAATTAAGCAACTTTAAATCCTAATCAAAGTTTAAAATATGAAAACAATTAAATTTTGAAAAAAAAAATTAAAATATTTTCAAAAAGATTCGAATCGATCATTCGATTTTTTTTATTTTAACCCGACTTTTTTGTAAGATTAGCAATGATTTTACCTGTGTTATTATCATCCAAATTGATTGACTGTTTTGTCAAAACTTCTAAATAAACTTTTGTTTCATCTCCAGGACCAAATTTTATTTCCTGTTGCTGCTTATGACATTTTGGGCACTTTTTCTTTTTCGATCGATACGAGTCAAAAAAACCATCAATTGTTTGGCGTTTCAGTAAAATTATAGTACGATCATAAGATCTTAGGGTCAGATTTTCTATATCAAGTTGGCTTGTTTTGTGCTCCAAAAAATCTTTCAGGGCTTCCAAAGTTTTGGCTTTCGTACCAGTGGTAGCAACACCTATAATTTAACAATATTGAAAAAGTTTGATTTTCGAGAAATTTTAGTTTCTGTTCGATTACTTATTTTCAGAATGAAAAATCATTATACCTTTGATACCGAGCAAATCTCCTTCACCAGTATCATCTTTTTCGGTTCCGTAATTTTCTTTGGTTTCATTTTCAATTTCATTATAAAGATCAAGCCTTCCAGAATTTAAGCACAACATTTTGGCTTTTCATAGATCAGGAAAGAAATAAAATTGACTTATTCTATATTTAGGCCGATAGACGCGGTTTTTATGTTTATGGTTGATTTTTTCAATAAAGAGCTCAAAATAGGCCAAAGACCAATAGACGGGAACTTCAGATTGATTTTTTTAATCCCTGGGTATCTGGAGATCCACCGAAAGCCAGTAGAAATTGGTTCAATTTTTTTTTGAAAAATAACCCCAAAAGGTCAATAGAAGGGGTTTTTATCTTTATCATTTAATAAAAGTTGATGTTTAGCTTAATTCTATATATTCATCAACAAATTAGTGTTATTGAGTTCTATTATGAAAATAATTATTCAAAAATCTTAAATAAAACCATACAATTTTTGATGAAAAATCGTTTTTTATATTATTTATTAATTTATTTTTGTTTTCTTCATTGATCCGTTCCTTGAACTGTTCGTAAAGATTTCTCACTGCAAAGAAAATGGTTGCAATCGATACAAGTTGAAACTAACAAATTTCTCAAACTTCGATATAAAATAGGATTGATACAAGGAGTAGCGAGATTAATATGGCCACAATGTCCAGGACAGTGCATTTCTGATAGTCCACAGGTTACGCATTTTTCACCTAAAAAAATATATTCATAAAATCCCAAAAATTGAAAAAGATTGTTCAAATTTTATAAAATCCAAAAATAAAAACTATTCAAATTTCATAAAACCAAAAAATTGTAAAAAACCTTCAAATTTTATGAAATCCAAAAATTAAAAAACTCAAATTATAAAAAATCCGAAAATTGAAAAAAAAATATTGAACATGTTTGGGTTAAAATCTTTACCTCTATTCATAGGACCCATACATGGATCGTAAAGACCCCCTGATTGTGGAATTTTGTCCTCGGTACGACTTGCATTATAAAATAATTCTTCCTCTGTTAATTCTTTGACCGAAAGTGCCAAAACTTCATCCTTTCGATACGTTTCCAATTGAATTGAATTGGGCCACGAATTAATTATAGCATCTCGCATGCCCATTTTCTAAATATAATGTCCTTAGGAATTTTCTTAAGAATTTTCTAATAACTAAAGATTCAGTTATTTTTCTTAATTTTGAAATAACAGGAAAACGCAAACAAATCCTCTTATTGCTCTCCCATAAATTTCTTGGTTTTCAAAATTTTCCGAACTAGTCAGGTAAGCTAAATATTTTTGAACGGCAGTTTTATTGAAGAACTTGCTTTATCAGTTTTGAGAAGAATAAAGGAAATTGTCAGTTTGAAGTAATCGAAAAAGTTAGAATAGATACCGACGATTTTCCACGATATTGAATTATAAAGGTATTTTTTGACACGAAATGAAAACTGTCACTTTTCCCTCAGGACAATTATAAAAAAGGTAATTGTTGGCGGAAATCATGCGTTACATTTCATTTCATAGTATAAAAAGATCTACTGTATACACTGTTTTTATGAACAATGTCAGGTCGACAGTTTTCATGTTCAGTGCAGTTGATGTGAAATGGCTTTTAAAAGGGAGGTCGTCATGTTAATTTTCTGGTTTATTGAGTTACTCAAATTGACTTCCAAAAAATATGAAAGTTAATCAAATTAATGTTTAATTATTTTTTGCGCTAATTCAAAGTTTGAATTTCAGCCAATGCAAAAAAAATGGTCATTTTAACCTCTTTAGGGGTTTAGCGCTAAAATAAGGGACACACGTGATTCGCTTATTTATTTCAATTTTATGAAAATATATAATTTGATAATAAAAATCTTCGCGAGCTCTGATTGGTGGAAAGTGGATTTATTTCCCCCCTTTTTTGCTGAAGATGACTCATAAATCACAAAATAATTCCTTCTACCAAAACACAGCAACTTGATCGTAGTACTTATTTTATCAGTTAAAAGAAAAGGTAAGAACTGTACAGTTTTAAGAATAAAGAAAGGGATTTGTAGTTATCAAGAATTATCTCCGGAAATTATAATTTACATATGAGCGGTATCTTTTGCATCGATTTTTTAAAATAGTATCAAAGAGAAAAAAAAATTTGTAAAATTCCAAAAAAATTTCTCTTTGATACTATTTTAAAAAATCGATGCAAAAGATACCGCTCATATGTAAATTATAATTTCCGAAAATAATTCTTGATAACTACAAATCCCTTTCTCCAATTGGAAATTTCCGAAACTTATAAAAAATTCATAATATTTCGCAAAAAATATTGGAGACAGTAAATGAAAAATTATTAAAAAGAACAATCTGTAGCCATTTCTTCCTCTGAATGTTTTTCATTCATTTTCGAAATTTGAATAGAACATGGTTTTCGAATAGCTAACTTCTGCTTAAAATTAATGAAGCTTTTGGCATGATTTCGAAATTTGACATCCACAATTTTATCTTTCCAATTATTTTCGTAAAAAACTTTCATCAGAAATTTCCGGCTGTGTTCAATATTTTTAGCAGGCTTAGTACAAGAAATTTTAGCTTTCGAATTATTAAGAATTATGTAACATTTTTCACAATAAGCATGAAATCGACAACACCCAGATTTAAATTGAGCTAACTGAGTACACCGAGAGCATCTTGGCCTTTCTTTATGAAGATTCCAGGAATTTTTATTATCCTCCCAGTATTTTGCCATCAGTTTAGTCACATTTTCTGGAAATTTCAACATTGAAAAATTTAGTTTCAGATCGAAATTATTTATTTTAACTTCAGTCTGGTTTTTAAGGGCCCTCAAATTTATCGGCGAACTAGTTCCTAAATGTTACATAATTTATGTAATAAATAATGTAACATAAAGGGCCATAAAATAACTTTCCAAGCTGCGTTACGCTGCAAAACCGGTTTCTTCGATTTAAGTTTTTCACCAGTAATTTACTGGAAATTACGTCTTTAACTTTCAAAGAGATCATATTAACCAGTTCAGAGCTATATCACTAGTTTGAGGGCTGTAAAAAAACCATACCTTTTGTGATGTCTTCGATTGAATCTTTCGTTTGCGTTGATTTATCGTTTTCATTTTTTCTAGAATTTAGAGCAATTTTTGAATCTTCTAGTTTGTTAGTCATTCGCAAAATTTCAGTAGTTGGCTTTCCAAAAAATAGATTCTGGAAATAGAAAATATCGTTGATTTCTGAATATTTTATAAATTTTCGATTTTTTATCGAAAAAATCTGAATGCCAAATATCTTTGGAAGACTTTCTAGTTCCCTGACCAAACTTTTAAATTCGTCAAGGAAATCTTCATGAGAAATTTTTCCTCTTTTCTGATTGGCACAAACGTGACATTTGGTCCCCAAAGAAAAGCACTTGAAATGAAAAGCTCTCCAACAGTTTTTACATTTTTGTAAAACACCTGGTAGACTACAGTCGTAACAAAATAAACTTTTGAGGTTTTTCAAGTCTGATATGTACATATATAAGTTTGGCCAATGCAATCGGCGATTTAGGAAGTTTTTGAGATTGTTTTTTCCCGAGTTGCGTCCAGGAGATAAGGCAGAGGCATCCAGGAAATTATTTGCACCAGGAAATCTAAAATGATATTTTTTTAAAGATGGGTTGTCTCAAAGCCTCTTAATACTTTGTAAAGTATGTGTTTATTTTGACGATCTTCTGTATTGTCAGATCGTCAAAAAAATATTTTATTTTCCTCGAAATATTTTGCAAACATAATTTTTGTGATTTTTTTTATCTTCTAAAATTTATCAACCCCAAGGTCTGTTTTTAGATACTATCAGTGAGGTAACTTTTATTTGAAAGGGCACCTCCCTCTGGAAACCAAACGGTAAGATATATCAAGAAACGTTTTTTCGATTTCCGATTTTTATTGGGAATTTTCGATGTTTTTTTTTGGCGAAGAAAACATTATTTTTTGGTAAATGTTGGTCAAATCGAAAAATGGGTCTCCAGTGTTACGTAGTTTAGAAAGTTAGATTATGGCCCAAAACTTCAAAGGATCCTGTGTTCCAGTTCCGAACTATCATACCGAGAAATGTGAGGCATCTAAAAAAACAGACGCAAGGTGCGTCGTAGTGTTTTAAAACACGGAAAACCAAAATTCAAGGGGATTTCTTATTTTGGCCAGCTGAATATTAGAGACGAGCATGTTTTTGTCAAAAAAATTTTCCGCCGAAAATCATAAATTAACGAAAAAATAATTTTCATGAAAAAAAATTTGTCGAAGAACATATTTTGCCGAAGAAAATATTTTTCCCAAGAAGGTTTTCGACGAAAAAAAATCTACCTATATCGAAAATGATGCCAATGCGTCGAATTTTATCAGGCGTCATAACTTTGAGACAGTGTCCAATCAGATCACACGATTGTCGACTTAATTCAAGAATCCTATGATTTCATTGGTCACTGTCTCAAAGGTATGACGCCTGATAAAATTCGACGCATAGGCATCATTTTCGATATCAACCGGTATTAGAAATCCCTATATACATATCCCTTTATGTATAATTATATAATTTACGAGTGTTTTACCTGGAATATTTTCTGTTTGCTGGTTTTTCAAGTTCAAAATCTATTAGTTTGTATCTATATAATTCNATAATGATTTTGAAATCTCCAAAATAGTCAATATCATCAAATATATCCTGGAAACTAATTTTGTTTTGCCCATTCACAACACCTGCCCTATGGATCAAATTTACAGCTTCTATAAGCTCTCTAGGTGACATCTGAATTAAAAAATATTATATTTTATTTCGAATTTGAATTTCTAATTTATAAATAAAATAATCAGTACAGTTTGATTTAAAAATAGAGAACATGATTCGTACAGATTTATACTATGTGATTTTGTTGTTCCTGGAAAAAGAGAGGGTCTCGAGTTTGATTTTATGACTAGTTTATGAGCGCGGTTAAAATGAATAGACCAATAATGTTTCCGTTCTCTCCATTTCAATCTCGAGACCCTCCCCTTCTTTCCCGAGCAACAAAATTACATACTGTAAGTTTCGAGCCGTTATGTTAAATAAATTGGATAAGAAATGCGATCATAAGAGACCACTCATTTTCAAGCACTAGAAAAAATTTCAAACAAACAATTCGCAGCATGAATGTTTTTTTTCGTGAAAATATGGTTTCGGAAATAGGCTGGAAAAAGGTCAGGTTATCAAAAATATTCTATGTGAATTTCAATTGCAGTACTAATAAGAGGGCCATATTCTGCGTTCGATTTGCATAGGCGAATCAGCCAATCACCGGCATTTTCAAGCCAAATGGATAGACATGTCCCCCTCTAAAATAATGGTTTCCCAGATTAGGGTTGTAACCAAAATTTTTCTGTACCAGTCAGAATTTTTGTATTCTATTAACAGCTAAAACACTGTTACTATTCTAAGCTAAAATATATAGATAACAAGATAGTAAAGACAATTTTTACCCATCACTTTTCTATAATTCGATTTTTTAAGAGTCAATTTTTCTAATAATATTTATGCAGCATTGTTGAGTGAAACAATTTCATATGTCACTTTTTTCTTGTCGTCTTGCATAATCCGAACATGACTAAAATTTGTATTTTTTGGGCCTTTGGTTTCCGGCATGGCATCATCCTGAATAAAAAGAATAAGTTAAAATTTTCACACAAGTTGGGTAAAAATTTAGCGCAGAATAATAAAATTTTAGTCGGGTCAAATGTTCTCGAAAAGGGTACACTAATGATTATATCTCGGCAAATAGACTAGTTTTGTTATTTTATGGATTTCGGTATACCGGGAAAAGCCAGTTAAATCGAGGTATTTCGAAAATTAAGCAAAAATATGCTGTTTTAAGGTTAAACCAGTGTATACCGGACATCATCTACTATCCTCGATACGTAAATTCCGAATCCTCATCGTGACGTGCGAGTGTTAATGTAGACGATAGGGATATCAAAACATTTTCCTCTTTTTCGAGTGTAGGTAAATACACTGTAGTCTATTTGTCGAGATCTAGACATTTGACGTCAATCACCTTCGAAAATTTTTTGGCTCCAACTTTTTGTTGTTTTACTTCAAATTAATTACATGTATAAAAAAAAATTAAAACTACCTTAAGGTAACTTTTTTTTAGGTGCCCCCCCCCTCTGGAGCAAAAGCCTTTTTCGTAAGTAAGAAAAGCTTTATATACTAAAAAATGCTTACATTTTTTATAATTTATTTGTAGAAAAACTGCGAAAGTTGGAGCCCGTTCGCGTCCTATTAAAGCTAATTATTAGCCGCCTTATTTCCACCCTGCCATATGAAATTAGGCGGCGGTATATTAATCAAGATTTTTTTTAATTACATAAGGTAATTTTTTTAGACGCGCCAGATTTGAATGTGCCACCACAGACGAACCGTATGAGATATCACAAAACGTTTTTTCCATTTAACTGGAAACTAAAAAAGCTCAGGTCAAAAATTTTTTTGAAAATTTTCCAAGATTTTTTTCAAAAATTTCAAAAATTCGAGATTTTCAAATGACACAATATGGG
>SCLH01001285.1:77771-90468 GCA_004367855.1 Oikopleura vanhoeffeni | reverse complement strand
ATATACTGACTTATTATTTTCGTAAGTTATAATGACTCCAGTCTGCTGGGTTTATGGCACCCCCTTAACAAGACTCATCAAGACCCCTTAAGATTATCTAACGAGGCAAATATAAATTACCATGATTTTTTTCAGTTAACGCCTGGAGGCACAAGCCATTTGAGTACATAGTTATAATCACACTTTCACAGTAGAAACTTAATATACTTCCCAACCCTAACCTAGTTTACAATTTTCAAAAGATCGTGATAAAGTGTACAATAAATTTTCATTTTTTTTTATTTAATAAAATATCCTTTTTTGCCAATATTCTCTATATGCCGATTTATCATCCAGATTTCCATATAACTCTATTTCAGATTTTTTAAGAACCTCCCAATCTTTTTCCGCTATCGCCATTTTTGACGCTTCTCTATTCATTATATTATATTCCTTCAAAATATTTTTAAATTCTTCTTCAGCAATTAGCAGTTCTTTCTCTGACATATTTTGATGCATTTCTAGCAAAGAAACCACATTTTTTCCAGATTTTTTCTTCACGATATTATACATAATAGGAGCACGTAAGCTTTTATGAAAATTGTAATTTTTTCGTTTTTCTCGCAAAATTTTATTTTTCAAATCTCGTTTTTGAAAATTCACTTTGATTTTCTCGGATTCTTTTGGCGACGTTTGTGATAGTTTGAATTGTAATGTAGGATCTCTTTTTATTTTTGAAAACAATCTCAGGTCGGTTTGCGCATGCTTATGATTTGCGTCTGATAGAAATGACGGAATGTAAAAATTTTCTTCAAATTTCTTTAATTCGATATCCATATTCGTATTTTGCATCCTGAAAATAATTGACTAACATTAACGTAACGTAAGATATATTTAAACGGTGAAGGTATGTTTTGCATGGAATATTTTTTGTGTAAATTGCATTAAATTTATCGTTTTTATGCATTTCAAACAATAATTTTTTCCATGCTTAATTTTTAAAATTTCTGTTTTTACCGGACATTTAAACAAAAAATCATCAAAAATTACCGGTATAAATCGAAAACCCGGCTCAGTTATATTATGGTCTAAAATTTCAGGAAAATTGGATAATTTTTTGTGTTTTCTGAATTTTTTTATCTGATAGAAAAATGCTCTGCGTTTTTTATACAATTTTATAAACATTCCACGGTGAAGATGCGGCGCGCCGTTATTTGATAACCGTATAGCACAATATTTAAAATTCATTTAAAATTTAGTGAAATGTAATTCCAAATGATAAATTTTATTTACCTCAAATCTATTTTTTCCTTCATAGATTGGTTTTGAAATTGCTTTTGGATGTCATTTGATTTGGTGGTTTCCGACTGATTTCGAATGTTATTTTTAAATTTTACAAAAAAATAATAGGATTGGTTTTGTATGTTTCGAATATGTTTTATAAATTCAACGTCATCTGTATCTAGCTCAGGAACGTGCGAATTTACAAAATATTCGATCTCTTTGAAACTACCTCGTATTGATAATTCATCTTTTATAAATTTAAGAGGCTGACCAATGTGATACTTTTCGTGAAATTCTTGAAGCAAAGATATACTTGATTAGGGTGGGAATGGGAAAAAAGTGTCGGCGACTCAAAGAAGCTAACCTTTCAAAAATTTCAATAAAAACCTGGCTTTATCTGATTTTCAAATAAATACGAGATTATTAAAAATTTGTATTTAAAATCTAATATGACACCATTTTTAGAGCAAACATGTTAAAAATACAAACAAACTGGTGATAACTAAAAACGATAAGGCGTTTATTTTGGTGCCCAAATTATTTTTTCGGACGAATGGGGCTCATTGAATGGGCATCCCGTTTTTCTAATTTTGTCCGTTTTTTCGAAAAACCGAGCCGTCCAAGCATAAAAATGACAACTTTTTAAAAATTATTTATTTTAAAAGTATTTAAAAAGTATGTCAATTTAACGAGTATTACTGACATTTAATCAAAAACCCATAAGTTTCCGTTCTCTGAAATTGTTTTCCAAGGGTAATTAGGCCAAAAAATTAGATTCCCACCCTTTACTATATGCTGATTTATTCTGTAAAAACTCGAGATGCTGCTCATTTTTAAGATCATAGAAACTTGTTGGATTTCCAGTTTTATATGCATAAAAATTTTGAGCTTTATTCATTTTCACAATATATCTTAGATGTTCGAAATCTTGAAAAATATTTTCATTAAAATAAGGAACTCTTCGGAAGCGATTTCCAAAACTGATATTTTTTGACAACCTCGTGCTTATCAGAACTAATTTGAAATTACGGAACATTCTAAAAGTATAATTTTCGCTATAGCCATATGGCGTTTTTTCTGGCAACGGTATTTTCCGCCTACCGATTTTTTATTGCAATTTTAAAAAGGAATGAAAAAGCAAAAAAAGAACCGGGGAAATCAAATGTTTCGGTTTTTTGTCAGGGTAAAAAAAGGAACAAACAGGATTCGATCAATTTTCGATCATAAAATGTTGATGATTGGCATAGATTTTTTTGAATTTCAAAATGAATTGATTTTCGAAACTTTTTAACCTATTTTTTACCCGTTTTTTTTGTTTTATCTTATTTCAGGATACACATAACGAACAGCGTGGCTCTTTTTTAGTAGCGATTGAGAAAAGCGAGCATTTTGACACCCGCGTTTTTCATTGGTCAGCCAAGAATTATCTTGTTTGCATCAATGATTTCATTTAATTTACTTCAAAAGTCATTTATAAACCAATCAGAAGCGAGGTGTCAAAATGTCACCCTGTTTTTAATCGCTACTGTGGTTTTGCGTCTATAAGGACAGCTAAGAATTTTGCCATCATTGTCCTTATGCTTTTTGGTGCCATATGTCCTTATAGACGCAAACCACAGTACTAAAAAAGAAACATACCGTAGGGTTAGGCCACTGGGAATTAGACTTTCTCAAAATTGCTTAAATTCTATTAAATGAAATTTTCGAAACCTGATGGCCTTTAGATCTTGGCAAATAGACTTTTTTCATTATCAGGTGGAAATCGGTATACCGGTAAAAATCACTTAAATCTATAAAACATTGTATTTTGAGAACTAACTAAATAGGCGGTTTTTAAGATTTGACCAGTTTCTACCAAACATCCCCCGTAACGAAAATAGTCTTTTTGTCGAGATCTTAACATGAGAGTAAACCACATTTTCTAAATTATCGAATCCGGATGTTCGAATCCTTAACAAAATATAATTGCCCTAAATATGCGTGCAAATCAAACAAAAATGAATTTTAGTTAAAAATCTTTACTTTTTATTAAGAATATAAAAATATGTTTTGGAATATTAAAAAATAAATATTTTATAGCAGAAGGGAAGTCTTTACTGCGTGATGAAAATCGGATTTTTCGGCTGGGTATCGGCGACGAGATCTTTTTCGATCCTTTCTTGTTTTTTCATTTTTTCAATTTCGGACAAAACAGATTTTGTCGAACCAATTCTAGAATGATCCGGAAGCGGCGGAGTTATCGGTGGGAGAGGCTCGCTTTTATCTTTTGAGACCCCATTGAGCTTTGCAAATAACAATCGAATCACTTTTTCTAAATTTTTTTTTAAAATAATTATTTTGATATAAAACTTTAAGGATGTGGGCGACGATAATTGGGCTCTTTTTTACACATTTTCAAGTGAAGTTTCTGAGAAACCTGGTTCAAGAAATAATTAATTTGTCTTTTCCAAATACGTAGTAAACTCTTAAAAGGAAGGTGCCAGTACAATTCAAGCACTGA
The DNA here is from genome assembly GCA_004367855.1 of Oikopleura vanhoeffeni. NCBI lineage: Eukaryota > Metazoa > Chordata > Appendicularia > Copelata > Oikopleuridae > Oikopleura > Oikopleura vanhoeffeni. The sequence continues at coordinate 86,705 of SCLH01001285.1, read as the reverse complement.
TACTCACCTAGCTCAGAAAATGGTTTTTAAGTAGGCGTCCTAACAAGCACTAAAAGCCTACTCCTCATTCATTCCTCATCATTTTTTCTTGTTATATTGCGATTCAACTTCCAAATATACAGATGGGCATCTCGGGGCGGAGAGTTTTCTTCAAAAATTTTGCCCCTAGTGTGTTCAATTCACCGCAGAAGCCTGGATTAAGGTCGAGCGGACAGTTTTTTCTGATTTTTTTTCCAAAATGCAGGAACGACTTGGATGATTCTTTAGTTTTTGGTGAAATTCTGAACTATAAATTTTCTAAACACTACTTTTTTTGAAAAAATTCAAATTCAGAAAAAATCCTGATAGTGAAAAAACTCAGTGACAATTCTCTACAAATAGGGAATCAAAAAAGTTATATGAAGAAATTCAATTATGTCACCTTAATTTAACTTTATTTGAAACCCCGAAAAACCGACATTTTCTCTGAAAAAATCTCAAAACCAAATAAATATCCTACAAGTGAAAAAACTTTGGCAAAAATTATCTTCAAATATAGGTGTAACAAAAAGTATTATACGTGAAGCTGAAATATGTCGCCACATCCTTAAGTAAGTTTTTTGCAACCTACAATTTCCTTATTTTTTTCGGGTTCTGACTGATGTCGAACTGAACCCAAACTTTAATTTAAGTCTCATATAATTGATTCCAGAGTGATTTCAAATTTATAGGTTCGCACTGCATCCCAGTGCGTCAAACTAAAAGCTTTTGAAAGCTTCCATGAAATGGTTTAACGCTCTGGAATAATTTCTAAAAGATGACAAAAATGCGTAGACAATAACATCGAATAAATGGTTCGTCTGCAGCATTACACCGTCAACTACGTCTTTTCTCAGATTTCTTAGTTTGTCTATCTCCAAAACCGCGTAGGTAACCTAAAAAATCGTTCGACTGAGCAGAGAAGATTATTTTCACGATAACATTGTTTTTGCAAAATTCAAAAGCAAACTTTTTCTAAGATCCTTTTATTCATTTATACTACAACAGAATTTATAATGTGCCTTATTAAGAATTCTTCCAATATATACATCTGTGCAAAATTTAGACGGCTGTATCTTTCTTTTGGCGTATTTTATGCAAATTTTTAAAATTAAAAAAAAATTATAAATCTTGCATTTGACTATAAAAATACTTAAAAAATTTACTTTTTGCTCCCAAGTTAAATCGGATAATTTGTATTTGGCGTGACATTATTAAAATGTTCTGGCTCTTGCAAAATTTTTATCGACCGATGCGTGGCATTTCGGGTTTTAATCCAAGTTTTAACGGCGGAAGCATCCTTTTTTTATTAGGCCGCCGCTGCATTTGGAGTGAATAATGAGATTCTTGCATTTTCACAAAATTATTTCTAGACCTTTGAATCTGCTTCCTCAGTGATTAGCGCTGATGAAAAAACGCTGGAGACTCGGAGCGTTCGTCGATGACTTTTTGGCAGGAATTTGACTTTTTTTCATTCGGAAGTTCGAAGAGAAAGGGTTTGTTTTAAATCGAGCGATATCAGCCGCGGTCAATTGCACTTTTGTTGAACAGCCTGAAAATATTTTAAGGGTGTGGGAACAAAAAATTCCTCATTTTTATACACTTTTGAATAAATAAAGGTTTTTTGGTAACTTGACACAAATTGTGGAGGGAAGCAAATTTGTGTACTTGAATATCTTTCATTGGTCGAAACTATCATTCATCTATAATTCAATTATTTTATGTTAATTTCACAATGTTGCTCTTAGGATTATTCGATGAAGCTTTGAACAATTATTGCTTTCGCACGTACGTTTAAATTCTTGTTATAATAATTAAAGGCGCATCGATAAATATTTGGAGGTTGGGAAATTTTAATAACACGCTTGAAACCAGGTTTGTAAATATGCGTCAATTTCGTTTTTCTTTCATGCGTAAGTTTAAGCGAAACATAGGGAAAAAGGGGGGAAGAAAATCCACGCAAAATCTTCCCTTTTAACAAGCCTCGGAAAGTAGTCTCGTGCATTTCTAGCAGAAACGTTCCAATTTGATCTCACAATAAAAGTAAAACATTTTCATGAACCTTTCCCTATTTTTTCCTTAAACCTACGCGTATCAAAAGGACTCATATTTACAAGCCTGGTCTTTAACGTGTTATTAAAATTCCACCAAAATATTATACCATGCGCTACTTCAATTATTAATAACAAAATAGTTTAAACGTCACGTGTGTACCTATATTTTTATAGGCTATTACATAACATAATTGAATTATTAATGAAGAGCAGTTTAGACATCACTGGGAATAAATCTCTTCCAAACCCTGGTGCTACATTTCTGATGAGGCGGTTCCAGCACGTTAATTTACTTTTGATAAACGCATTGGGAAAAGCATAATAAATCGAAAAAGACAAAAAACTCTTTATTTATTTAACAATAGTTATTTTGAATATGGTCCTTCAAAAATGGTCCTAGAATTTGTTTTGGCGGATAGTGAGAGCATAAAATCAAAATTACCATTTTGATTTTATGCTCTCACTATCCGCCAAAAAAAATTCTAGGACCATTTTTTGAAAGTTCTGAAGTTAAGAAAGTCAGAATTTTTTGCAAATTATTTCCATCGAAAAACTTACCAGGTAGGGACAATTTGTATAATTTCAAGTCCTCTGACTGAACAGATGAACAAAACTTTTTGGTTTATTTTTTTTTGGCAGAAAAGTTTGTACTGGCTTCGAAGAACGTACGGTTTTTTCAGAATCGAGTTTTTAAATTTTTACTAGTCATTTTTTGGTATAACCGGAGTCCGGTTACCGGACATCCGGTGAATAATCAAAAAATGTAGTCTTGGACTTAACCCTTGGATGGTGGATGAAGAAATCGGATTGCAATTATCTTGCACCGTTAAAAATGGCAAATGGTGGATAAAAATTTTATTTTTGCCTTTTACTGACTGATAGGGTTTGTTGAATTATAAAAAACTGCCTAATCATTTACAAGAATTATTAAAATTAACGGAAAAATTTTATTCTCAAATATCCTGAGTTAGTTTTCTAAAAATCACATTTTATCCGAATCTGCTGGATTTCCACTCTCTTAAATATAATTTACATAATATGTTTTTACCGTTGAAAGAACTAGTTGCGTTTCATTATTATATTCTTCTTTCTTCAAATTTAGCTCATTTGTCAAATTTTTATTTTGATTTTTAAGATTGATAATTTCATCTCTGGCTTTGTGTGACTCTGATATTTTCGTCCGAACCGCTAGTTCATTAATTTCAAAATCTTGTTTTGTCTTTTTAAAGGTCTCTGTTAGCCTGTTGTTTTTCTCGCGAAGATTGTTATTTTCTTCGACATGATGATTCATGATTTCCGACATTTGCACGTTGTCGCGAAATACTTTCCGAATTGTTTCATCGAGACCTGCGATAGCCTCTTTTTGAGCTTTTTCTGCATATTGGGCGATTTTTTGACCAGCCTATAAATATTTTTTATTAATTTACTCATTATAGAAGCGACCTATATTTATTTTTTTTCAATTCGACTCGAAATTTTGATTAAAAATTCATTCAAGTATCTTTAGCATAATTTTTTTTAAATGCAATCATAAACGCACATTGAAATTTTTATCTTCCAGAATTTTAATAAAAATTTCAAAAAAAAATTTATTTCAAGACAAAAATTTTTCGGAATAAGAAAATTAATATTTTGTTATATGCAATTCTATAGCCAAAAATAATAATAATGCAATTGTGAACAATAAACAAAAACGAAAATCAAAAATAGATTTTGGAAGAAAAAATATGATATATTTGTTTTACAATCAGAAAATTAAAAAAATCTGATGCTAAAATATGGCTCAATATTAGTAGATGTATATTTGAAATTTGATGGAAATTTTTTTGAATTTATTAAAATTAATTCCCGCGTTATTTCTTCCGAAATAAACCTCCAAAGTTTCTTTTTTATTGTATAGGTATTTCAGATTGACTGAAGTGAGTACTGTTACTCTCTTTCCATTTTTCATTTGTTCTACAAAGAATTTATGTTCCATTTTCTGTTTATTTTTTTTATTTTCAGCTTTTTGCGCCTCAAGGCTTTCATTGAGCTCTTTGATCTCTTCGATAATTTTAGATTTATTTTTTCGGAATTCTTTGAGATTTTTGAGCTCTTTTTGTAGCAGCGTTACCTCGTTAGTTTTCTCTTCTAACTCCTTTTCGAGTACTACGCGCTTTTCATTAAATTCAGATTCGATGGCCTCCCGCTCTATATCAGTCTAAAAACAATTTTTAAGCTACAAAGTCGAAAAATTAATATTTTTACAATTTTTTTTTGTTATAAAATACACAAATTTTGGAGAAAAAAATCATTTGATTCGCAGTATTTTGAAAGCCAAAATTTGAAAATAAATTAAGCATTTTGACCTACTAGACACTTATGCTCTGGAGAAAGCAGGTTTCGTGTCTTGAGATCAAAATGCCTAATTTATTTCAATTTTTTTTATTTTTTGGAAGCGCCCAAAATCAATAATTTGGTATAAAACCTTAAAATTTATATTTCAAAACTTACAATACTTTGTAGCTCATTAACTCGTATATCCAGCTGTTGCATTGTTTTCAGTTTGGCAATGTCTTCTCGTTTTAGGAGTGAAATAACATCAATTGTGTCTCTCTCAGCTTGGTACAACGAATCGGAAATATTTTCATTTTCAGCAGCCAATTTGCGACAAGTTTCGCGATAATCATCACGCTAAAATAAAAAATAATAGTTAAGAAAGGCATTCATTAGCATGATTTGAAAATAGTATTCAAATTTCAAGGGCCCATGTCGATTACGGGGCCTCCTCGCACATATTAGCCAACATTTCTATACAATTCGGTTTTTGAAACTGATAATGAAACAATTTCAGTAATCTCAGAAAAAAATCTAAAAATGGTCCAATTCGGACCAATTTTTTTAATTTTATTATTCACTAAATATTTGTGCTCAGTTTGAGCTATCGGATGAGTTGTTTTCAAAAGCCGAATTATATAAAAATGTTGGTTAAAAAGTGGCTAATATGTGCGAGGAGGCCCCGTAATCAATATCGAAGATTAAACTTGGACGTTCATTTCAATCGTGACGTCATAATTTTTCTCATTTGAGGAAAATAGTGTCTGGAAATATAGCTCCGACCGGTCTTAAAGAGAATAAGCTGGAGAACGGAGAAACTGAAATCATGACGTCACAGCTCTCACTAAGGCGTAAGTTAAATCTTCGATATCGCCGAATTTTTCGGGCAAAAAACTTCTGGGATATTGGGCCACCCCCTGTATTTCGAGTAAAAAGGCTCTTGCTTTAATCGAATGATTTGTCAAAAATGTCTATCAGACAAGTGAAATTACCTGTCTTTCAGTGAGGACTAATTTTTGTTTTAAAAGCGCTGCGTTTGTGACTGCTGCTGTTAGCTCCTCATCTCTGTTGAAAGTTTTTTTCTCCTTTCCCTTTTTTCCGCCATTTTTCTTCCCTCCCTTTTTAGCCTTTTTTCCCATATCTGAAAAAGCGGAATGAACAAAATGTTTTTTTTTAATTTACAATTATTTTCTTTACATTCTAGAAATAATATTACAGTAATACAGAATATATAGAAGTTATAAAAATGATTGCACACATAATAGGTAAATACTTAGATGAAATAGGTTCTAGAATCTAACGGCAAAAAATCCCCAAACAAACAAGCATCCCGCAGAATCAGGATTTTGATAGGATATGAAAAAAAAATGTAAAGCCTCTGCAGTAAGAGATACCAAAACAAATATAAATGACAATTTCACTACAGTAGGGGAGGTTTCACAAAACGAAATTTGAAATGGCGTCCTAAAGGAATTATATACTCAAAGTAATTCAGTTTGTTAGTTGGCCGCGGTACCTTCACCGTGAAAAACCGTTAAAAGTACTCGCGCCCTAACTGGTACAATAACCGACCCCAAAAAAGTGTACCAGCCCTATACTTTTCTTAGAAAGCTACATTTTAGATTAAAGTTGCTTTATTTTGTAGTAAAATTCGAATCTCAATTGAAATAGTTTTGTGTATGATACAAATAAAATACAACCAACAGTTTTATATCATTTTTTTGTGAGTGAAGTTTGAGTTTGCTTTGTTATGGAATCTAGAATTCTTAAATGTAAAAATCGAAAAAAAATCAACTTGTACTCTTTTAGATATCTCAAAACCATAATAATTCGAGAAAATCTCTGAAACTGTAAAAAAAAGTACATTTAGGGAAAACTTTTTTGGCAATTCTTTCCTCTAAGGCTTTCATAATAATAAGTAGTAGCTCAAAAAACATCTTTTTATTACTTTACCAGTTAGGGACACATTGACCAACTGCGAAAGAGTGTAACAGTTAGATAGCGAGGAATGTATTTATTTTTTTTATAAATTTGCATGAAAAACGCAGAAATTTCGGCTTCCTTGCAAACAAAAAGTTTAAACCAACCTTATAATTGTTATTATTTCATGGCGACATGTCGCGACATATCAAACCTCCTCTGCTGTATCAATCAACAAAAATAAAAATTAAATAGCGGCGGTATTTTTTGCTTGCTAAAAAAAATTTACCATAAAAAATTTACCATTTTTATATTACCATATCAATTCATCATTTTAATATTACCATAGACGAATTTTAACTTCAATTAAAGTTGGGTACAGCCTTATTAATTCATATAAATTAATAATTCTCATTTTATTATAGTGAACATTTCGACTTTTTATTACTAATTCATTATGAAGCTGTTTTCATTGAAAAATTGTATATTGTACTGTATAAAAAATATGAAAAAAAACGTTTATAAATGTAACATTTTGAAACAAAACGAATTAAGCCAAATCAGCTTACGATTCCATGAAAAGTACCCCCAAAAGATTTATTTTGGTAAACGAAAAATACCGCCGCGAAATGACGTAACTATGAAATTGGCGACAAATTATCCTAAATATCGAAAAATGCACTGAAATTATTGCCCAGAAAAAGCTTTATTTAAATTGTGCTCTCAGCTCCCACCTACGCGACTGTGTTTTGAAACACAGATAAGCATACTTCATTATCTGTGCTTTTAGCCAGCGAAGGCGGGGGTTTAGTGGAGGTAATTTGAATAGACTTCTAGATTGCTTTACGTTTATCAACAGTAATTCTACTATGAATTTTTACGGTGACTGCTAAATGAGTTAAAATAAATAAAGTAGAAACAACCCAATGTCGGTTATCGATTTCTACCATACAGCATACCAACAGTAAGAGGCAATTAACAAAGTTGACCAGCTTTCGAAACTGAAACCAAAAAAGCATCAGCCAAACCTGAAACAAAAACAAATTAAAGTCAAGCATACAGTATATCATTCAGGAGAAATGAGTACATATGTACAGTATATACATGTATTAGTTTATCGAAAATATTAAAAATACGTCTTTCAATGGGTATCTACTAGAATTTTACTAGACAGCCAAAACGGTGCCTCAAAAAATGGCCTGAGAATGTTCTGTGCTAAATTTTCAAATTAAATCTGATTTTTGACATGGGTTTTCGGATTATTCTTGAAAAAAAGTATTTGTCGAGGATGTTCCGAAAACCCCCGCTAAACTATTCCATTTTTTATTTTGTTTAAAAACGGCTGCGCGTGATGACTGTAATCGGTCAAAAATCTAATTTTTCCAAAAATTTCCCGAAAAATTGTCCAAAATTTACAATTGGCAAATACGTTGAAAATTCTTAACCCTCTCACACCCAGAGCTATTTTGAAAATCATCTGTAGATGAGAGGTCATAAATCGCAGGTTACCTCAGAGGTAATACCTCTGAGAAATTCACTTTTTAGAATTTTTTTTTCTGTATTTCTTTACAAGTGATTTTGATAAATTGCGTAGGTTAGGTTTTATTTTCGGAAAATTGCAGGTTATTTCTGGAAAAGTCACGATTTAGAAAATTTAATTCTGAATCATCCAAATTATTAATTTTTGGTCTGACGTCTCTCACTTTCTCACAATGACAAATGCGTAGGTTGAAGGTCACTTTGTAAATGTCACTATTCTACGGGGTTGATAAAGTCAAAATGTAAGTTTAATAATATAAAAATTAAAGTCTATCCGTAATCTCAAGCACTAAAGAACAGTAAAGTTGCAAGCACTTTTACTTTTCCCGTAATAAGCTCCCAAAGTAGCGTCCCCGAATGGTGTTTTGGGTGTGAGAGGGTTAAGGGGGTATATCTGGCAGATTTGACATATTCACGGTGATATATTCTGAAAACTAAAAGCTTATAAGAAAAACCGAAAATGCTAATTTGTAGATCTATCCTTAATCTTGCGAAAAAGTACATCACAAATTATTTTTGACCATCACACCAAAAGGTACAGTATCGTAACAAGGTGACATTTTCCAAACTGCAAAATCTATCTCCTTCCAGACGGTATATCAAATTGAGCTCAAATTTTCAAAGATCACGTAACGGTAGTATGTCAATCTTTGATCGTTGGGCTTTTTTTGATCCGGCGACGGAACAATTCTCGAACGCCAAATAACCGACGATTTTTCACAATTTCAGACTTCAAAATCTATCTCCTCCTAGGATATATTTGCAAAATGGCTCAAATTGTTATCAAGTATTCCTAAGAACAATTATAAGAGACTCTCGTCGGGCTTTTTTGCAATTTCCAGCTAAAACTCGAAATATGATTTTTTTGGTCATTTTACAAACAATTTCCGAAAAAAAAAGTGCTTCGATTTTTTCGAAAGTAGGCTCAAAAGAAAGCCAGTAAAACACTGATGAGAAAGTTGGCTTACGTAAAGGCAAAATTTTAAAGTTTGAGTGGTTAAATTCGAACAAACGTTATTTTTTAACTTCATCTTTTAAAAAATACTTAGAAAAAAATCGAAAAAATGCGAAAATTTCGAAAAAAGTT
>SCLH01001285.1:48704-77012 GCA_004367855.1 Oikopleura vanhoeffeni | reverse complement strand
AAGACCGAAAATTGCAGGTTATTTCTGGAAAAGTCACGATTTAGAAAATTTAATTCTGAATCATCCCAATTATTAATTTTTGGTCTGACGTCTCTCACTTTCTCACAATGACAAATGCGTAGGTTGAAGGTCACTTTGTAAATGTCACTATTCTACGGGGTTAATAAAGTCAAAATGTAAGTTTAATAATATAAAAATTTAAGTCTATCCTTAATCTCAAGCACTAAAGAACAGTAAAGTTGCAAGCACTTTTACTTTTCCCGTACTAAGCTCCCAAAGTAGCGTCCCCGAATGGTGTTTTGGGTGTGAGAGGGTTAAGGGGTTACCCGTGATGGAAAAAGACGATTTCACGGTTTTTGAGACCAAATATCTGGAATACTACACAACGAACACCCGATAGTTAAATATTGTTTAATATTTGAACGAAAATCTCACATCCTGAAAATAATTGAATACCACTGATTGCTCGACCAATCAGGAACGAGCTTCAAAAAAGTGATATCTAGTCTTAAAAATCCTACTCCTTCGTGAGTTTTGAAGATAGGAAAACTATTTTTAGATTTTATTTACCACAAAATACGTAGGCAGACCTGTTACTATCTTTTTCTAAACATCGCCATAAATTTATTTTGAAACATTAATTTTTGAAAACCCATAAATTTTGATTAAAATGCTAAAATTAAATACTGTACGTTATATTTTCAAAACGGTGAAAATGAACTTTCCTGACGGAGCATTGGGATAAAAATACCATCACTTTGTTTAAATTGTTTTAGACATATTTTTAGACAAAACCAGAAAATATAGTTGTGAACATTTTTTGTTCGAGCCTCAATTCAAAAGGGGTACCCCCTTAATGAAATCACGAGATTTAATTAGGGTTGTAGGCATGGGAAATTTAACAAATTATTGCCGAAGAATTCAATTTAAAGTTTTTATTACGATAATGGGTTTACCTGAATTATTGACAAGATAAGCGTTCCTTTGAATGTGAGGATGTGAATGAATTCTTCGGTTGAAGTATGTTTTTCTTCGTTCCATTGATTCCACTGATGTGTTGCGATTTGATGACCTCGGGCAAAACTTAGGGCACCAGTAGCCAAAGTTATTATAATTGTCACAATATCAGCGATTGAAGGGGGAGGTAATCGGATCAACGAATTTGAGGAAGATCTAGAATTCAAAAGTCAAACCAGATTAATTAAGTCGGGAAATGATTTCATATTTTAAAATTTAATTTTATCGATATTGAATATAATGAATCATTATTTTAATAAACATGAAAAAATTATTTTAATTATATGATTAAAATTATCAAAACGTCCGCTTAGACGCACGAAAAAAAATCACGGAAGTTTGTTGTCGTTTGCCGAAACTTTCAATATTTTACCACCCGAAACCGCGTCATCGAATGATTGCACTTAAAAAATTCCGTATCATTATTTCGCACTAATAACTACGGTAGCTGATTTTTTGCTCGGAAGGCACCATAATAATTGTATATAAACCAAATTATAAAATTTATCAGAACTCATATTACCATTATAATTCCTGACATATTATCGTGTACCAGATGCTTCTTTACTCGTAAAGGTAGGTTTTCGCCCCAAAAACGTAAAAATAAACTAGACAAATACGACAGTAATTATAATGAATCAGTACGTTAATAAACATGCACAACCATTTGTCGCTATCTCGTCTGGGTTTTTTTTAACTTAACACAATAATGTTTGGACCGGGAAAATCATTTTTTTTAATCAAATTAATTTAGTATCTCACCTTGAGCCCATGAATTTATTATTCAAAATTTCTTTGCCGTGTTTCTTTCCAAGCTCAATTTTTATCTGATTCGCCTCAACTTTTTGAGGTGCAAAATTCTTCAACTCCCCACCAATTTTCTCCAGCATTTCCGGCTCAATTACAAAAACTTTTTTATTAAATTTCCTCCTGCAGCGTTCGATAATAGCATCAAAATCGATAAAGGCAAAGGGCCTCTGTGCCGAAACTATCTTATTCGGCTCATAATGGGTCCAAAATTGATCCGCAATATGGCTTAAAAACGCAAAGAGCTCAATTGACTCGGTTCTAGAATCAACCAAGCCAACCAATCCGAGTCCATTATCTGTAACCCAGGCCATAGTGTACCCCCGGTTGTGAAGGATACATTTTGATTTAAATTCGGTAAGGCGCCCAGCAACACCTTTCATTAATCGACGACAATCAATAAGAGCTAAAGTGAAAAATTATTTTACTACATCAAAATACATAAAATTTGTCTAAACGGACGTTTTTAAAGATTTCATAACGTCCGCTTAGATGTAAAAACAAACGTCCGCCTAAGTAGTTTTTTTAGGTCACCCCACCCTACCCATGACAATTACGGGAAAATCATAGGCGATATCGAGAAACGTTTTTTTGCATTCAACTGCCAGCTTAAAAAGCTCAATGGAGAAATTTTATTAAGTTGATTTAACATCCAGTTCACTGGATATAAACTGGACCATTTGATGATACCATGTCTGAGCTCCGTCTTCGTCAAGAATATTGGGGCTATGAAGAGGATATACAGTATAGAATAAATCTCCCGACGAAAATGAGTATACCGGGTTATAATATTCGTCGCGAATTTTCCCCTATCTTTGCTATGAAAATTAGCGTAGGCGTTAAATCTCTCTTATAAACGAATAAAAATTATACAATTGAAATATGGTGTGTTGATATCACACCACATTGTCAAGAATACACCTTTCATAATTCTAAATAGACGTCATGTTGTCAATGCAAAAATAAAATTTTCAAAACATTTAGAACATAGTCTAGAAATTTTCATAGAAAATATTAAATATTCCGCCTACACATTCTCTATAGTTAAAGATAGGTTTTTTTAAATTCCCGGCGAAAAATATATACCTCCGTTGAACGGTCGCATAGTTAAAACGGGATCTGTACGGTTTTCAAAAGTTTATGGGGATATTTAAGATTAACTATTATTAGGACTACTTAATACCTTTCACTATGTTATCTATACTGTATGTAGTTACATTATTTGTCATTAAGACTTGGTTTTAGCGGTGCGGGAGTTAACCTTGCGGCTTTTTCTTAAAAAATAGGGTACGGGTTTAATAAACTGTAATAACTAACACCTATTTTATTTTTTTCCAAAGAAATTTGAACACTTCAAACTTTTTGAATTTTCCTATGCTACTATGTCGATAGAAATACAGGTGCGTAGGCGCGGTAGATGTTTGTCGAGTGTGATAACTGCATGGTCAAAATTTAATATATTAAATAAATTTGATATGTTAATATATTTATAAAGATCGTAAAAGTCAAAATTATTCAACGAATAAGTTTTACCGCTTTACCAGGTGTATGTTTATCAGAGGTTACATTCAGGTGGCAAGGCGGTAAAATTCAGTCGTTGAATAATTTTAACTTTTACGATATTTATAAATATATTAACATATCAAATATATCGACTGTTACCATATGTTAAACATATTGACTTTTACGATGAGTTATACATCGACAGAATTTTACCGCCGTACCACCTGTATATCTATCAGACTAGTCTGAAAGTTATGCAATTTTCTTTGAGATTAATTAGGTTGCGCTAAAATAACTGCTCGAAAACAAGTTAATGTTTTCGTCCCTCATTCGGCTTTTAGCTCTAGAGAGAATCACACGAAATAAATTATGAAACTATTAAATAATTGTATTCTATTTGCATAGCCTAGAACCCGCATTAACATCCGTAAATAGTTGGTCCCCGGACCAACTGTAACACTAGTATCATAGAAACAAATCAAACAATTTTGAAGTGTTTTGAAATTTCTTAGAGAATACCGAAATATAACCTACATCCTTCGAAGCCAATTTTTTGGCAATTATTACAATTTTTTGTCAGAATTTTTAAGGAATTCGACACTCATTAAAATGTACTGAAAAAAAATAAAAACTGTGATTTGACTCCTTAACCCCCACCAGCGCAACAGTGTTTTGAAACACAGAGACCAGAATGAAAACCCCTAAAAGTACCCCTTATTGTTGATAATCAAGGTTTTTAGACATTCAGCAATTAATTATTGGTCAGCCAATGCAGTATTCGAATGCAATTTTAAATTTTATGCACTCCCGGAGACATGAGAGCATTCTTATTTTCAGTTTTTTTGCCTGCGCAGGTGAAGATTAAGAGGTGTCATATTAAAAAATAATTTTTGTCAAACATTTTCTCACTGATTTAGGAAATTAGGCATCATCATAGATATAGTATTGCTACATAAATCTTATTCAGTGAAAATAAAACTAACCTTTATCTTGTGAATATTCTGTCGATGCTGAAACAGGTAGCCCGTCGGAAGCTCTGTATAACGATACACTGATTATCATTTTCGAAAATCAAAATGCCCTTGTCTGCATTCTGTAAAAATAAAACATAATAAGAAAATGATTTTTTTTTAATTTAATGGCGATACAAAAACAAAATAACGCAGAAATATCTCTTAGGTTCAAAGTGGCAAAAAAGATCAGTGTAGAAAACGGAAGATAAATATGGATTACAAAATTTATATTTTTTGGGCACAGTTTTTATGTTAAGAAAGAAATTTGAAATTTGCAAAAAGCTTTTTTGGGTAAAATTAATAGATTCATATAATTTTAATCAGAAAATTAATCGCCTATAATGTTTTAGTACGAAATATAAAAACCAGAAAATTATGAATTTTAATGCTAAAATATTAATAAGCAAGCTAAAAAATACAGCAATATAAACTAACAGTTATCAATAATGCAATGTCAAAAAATTCTTAGATAACATATATAAAAGAAAATGCTTGGAATATCAAGAATTTATTTCATCAATTTTGTAAAAATATAGAAATATATTGGCGGCGGTGAAAATTTCTTTTATAGTTTACTTTTTTAAAATTTAAATAGAGCCAAATTAGCTATCCATTAACAAAATAAAAATTTGGTACGCGAAAAATACCACCGCCAAAAAATAATATATCAGAAATAAAAAATTAATTGGTATATCACCAGTGTCCCAATTTGCATTTTTTGATGCTGTGAAGTTATTTTTTATCATATTTTCTAGAATTCCTGTTAGAAATTTTCAGGTATAAAATGTTCATTTTCAGTTTTTCGATAATTTATCATCAACCCTTTTCGAAAAATTCATCTAAAGGCTCAAATAATCAAGATAAAACTCATACAAAACCGTGTTTAGAACAAAGGAATGAATTTTCATCAACTTTTCCAATATAACCCTTCAATGGTCACCTTTAAATTATAATAACCCCCCTTCTAAAAACTGCAACCTTGCCTTGTAGGCTGTATTAACTTTTTAACGCGAAAATAAGGTAAAAAATATATATAAATATTCTAAATGACCGTAATAGGTAGTAAGGCCCACTACTTCATTAAAATTAAAACTAAAATGTGCCAAAAAGCGCCTGAATCTGCTCTGAGATCAAAAATGGGAGTGTTTTAGCCCTCAGGGCTAGACTCAAGGCCATGTAAGACACCACTGTTTTGGCATTTTTTATGCTGGTTTTAGGGCGAAGGTTTATAAATTCTAGAACATTTTTTTTCAAATCAAGAATTTCGGGCTTTGTAGTATGGTGAAAAATTAAAATGTGGATTTTCAAAAGTTTGAGTTGAAATTCGTGTAACGCTTACAATATAACATTTATATATGAAAGCCTAAAAATAAAAATTCAGTTGTGATTTTCATAATTTTAAAGTTTAATTCTGAACAACAAAAAAACTATAAAAATTGGAAAAGTTGTTTTACTACAGTAGAGAGCTTTTACTGGGATGCGAACGGGCTCCAACTTTTGGCCATCTTTCTTCGAATGAATTATAAAAAAATAAAATTTTAGCGTTTTTTAAGTATATGAAGATTCATTTCAAGCAATAAACTAACTAGACAAGATGCCGTAAAACAGCAATCTCTTTAGTCACACAAAAAAAATTAAATTTATTAGAAAAAAATGGCAAAAAGTTGAAGCTCAATCGCATCCTATTAAAAGCTCTATACTGTTATTTTTTGTACTTTTCTTAACAAACATATGCGTTTTATGTTATTTATTAAGCAAACAAGAATCCATGACAAAGTTTCGCCGCCTGAAAAAGCAAATGTAATATTATGGATATATTTTGACGGAAAGTTTTTTATACCATCAAAGCATCAAGCAGAAAATCTTTACATGGAAATGAGAGTTGCTAGATTCATCAAAATTAAGCAAAAAATTTATGATCATAATGGAAAATCAAAATCTACGATTGAAATTCAAGATTAAAATTGAAGACAGATTTTTTTTTCGAAATTTCTACATTTTAAATTTTCACTTTATTACTATTTTCGCAAGAATTTTGCTAGAGTTACCTCTAACGCATTAACACGGGGGTGCCTAAATCAGGCGGTTTTGAACGCTGCGTCACGTGGCAAGTTCAGTTTTGGAGGGAGTACAGTCTTTTTTTAACAGAAAAATAAGGCAATAAAAATTGGGAGAAAATCATCTACAGAAGAGTTTTGAATAAAAAAGAAAAATATATTGCGGACAGAAACTTTTTTGAAAAACAAAATAAAAGTTGTATCAAAATTGAACCAGTGGTTTTGGTGACTTCAAAAAATTTTCAAAAATTAATAAACCCTCTCTTGGAACTATTTTATAAAGTTTTCTTTTACAGAAATAAAGTGTGATGGGCGGGCTCGTGCAAAATGGCGGAAATTTTTCATGCCGAGGAATTTTAATCCAAGAATTTAAAGAGAAAAATCGGCCTAAAATGTTTTCAATCATTTTCCCCGATGCCCAGATTTTTGTGAGATCACGAGAAAAATTGTGAGGAAATACCGTTTAAAACAGAATAACTTCAGGTAGAACGAGCAAATTTAAAAATTTGACTTTTAAAAATATGAACGAGTAGGATCTATTTATTAAAACCTTCATATGGTCGGTGAGATCAAATTTGGAACTAACGTTCTTTTTGAAAAGTTATATTATAACCGTTATTTAAAAAATATCGAATGTAATAGTTTCGAGTTATCTTATCGGCTATTTGAAGGCTTTAAAAACAGAGGTTCGTTTTCGGAAGTGGCACAAACGATCTTATCGAAATTTCGGGTCAGAATTATGGCTCAAAAATTCAAAATCGTATATACCAGTACCGATCTCACCGAAATAATATACTCTTCTAAAAACGAACCAGACCTAAAGTCGAATTAATTCTTCAAATTCCAAAGTTGTATCTGAATTTATTCAGGTCAAAACTCCATTTTTTCACAATTTTAATCTCAGCCTCTTTTTAAATTTATTTATTTATAAGGGTTATGATATGAGCTTTTTGATATGTCCTCGGGACATTTGGGTCGTTTTCGTCCCTTCTAAAATCGCAGCACGAAGAGAGTCCAAAACGGGTAACATATTTCGGTCTTCGTTACAAATATTTAAAATACTTGACCCGGGTTTCGACGAGATAGCCAGTTTATGTTGATAAAGTTTTCCGTCAAAATAATTCCAGGGGGAGACATATTTAGGAGGAAGAGGTTGGCCACAAATATCATTTGCAAATGACGCATGTTCTATACAACGTAAAAATAAGGATGATAATGCTACTCCACGCTGTGAAAGAACTGGATCTAATTTTGATGTATATGCTAAAAAAAAATTTAGGAGCAAATTGTTACATGTTAATTTTTTGTAAAAAAGTTTTTCTTGTTAATTTTTGGGTATGGAAACTTTTTCTAGAATAAAAGTATTAAAAAAAAAGATGAAATTTTTATTATTTGTGTTTGAAATTTAAACAAAATCGATGCGAAAGAGACTCCGGTCACATTTTTGAAAGATATATTTAAACTTTCTAAACTGGTAGTTAAAGAGTGTTAGGAGTGTAAAATCGTTAAATTTAGTAAAAGCGTTGCTTTATCAATTTTTCATTGTTTTCAAATACCTTTGGTATTACAGGGGGAGGCTCAATATCGCCGAAAAAACCTACAGTAGAGTGTCTTTAGTAGGAAGCGTCCTAAGGATTTTAAAAATACTGTCCTACGAAAAGTACTTTACTATACTTTAAAAATATGCATTGGTATGATACATATGTTACATACGTATCGTTTCATGGCGTACTTTTAGGGAACAGTAAAGTATATACTGTGTACAGTAAATACTGTACGCAATGTCACGATTTTTAGCTGAATTCCTGACAGTGCCCATATCGCCGAATGAGCCAATATCACCGAAATTACGTGGGCCTTTGAGGTATTCATTACAAATTGCTTGGAGTGCGTCATGAATGACGTCATATTTCAAGATTAAATTTCCGAAATCTCCTTTTTTGAATTGTATTTGATTGCGTTTGGTGGATTACGAAATTCTACACATTTTGGTATTTTACTTAGTTTTAACCTATTGTAAAACTGCTTATAAAATTGAAAAACTTTTCAAATTAAGACGTCCTTTCGAACACCTACGCGTTTTTCATTTTGGAGCAAAAAAATTAATTCTGTCTCCATATCACCGAATGTGCCAATATCGCCGAAAATTCCCGATATCGCCGTTTTTTCGGGAAAAAACTTTCAGCGATATTGGGCCTCCCCTGTATAACTATTGTTATTACAGTAAATAATAGATAAAACTATAATTATGACTAAAGTTATTTGACAATGATTTACTAAATTTAAAGATTGTACACTCCAATCGCTCTTTAACTACCAGTTTATAATATATCTTTTTAAATTAAAAAAAAGGAAAACAATGTTTTTTTTACCAAATTTTTTTATTCTCGAAAAATTTCAAAAAAATCATTGCGAAAGATATTCAAAAATTAAAAACAAATTTTTTTTAAGTCACTTTACTGTAGACAAACTTTTTGATTATATTTTAAGGTATTTACCTATATTATGCAAATCGGGAGATAGCGCAACAGCAAGAAAAACATTAATATCGTTTATTCTTAACAATGCACCAGGTTGTTGATGAAGATATCTTAATACTAAACAAGGAACAACTAATCTTGGTTGTATTTCGGCAAGAAACGGGGTGTCGCTCAAAAAGGCCGAGATAAACGCCCTTGCCCGTTTATTATAATCTGACGGGTTTCGGCTGAGCCAGAGTACCCTTAAATCGGGCGTTTTCCAGTTGGCAAAAGGTAGAGCTTGGACAAATTGTGGTTTATTCCTACAGGGGTACCATTCTCGTATCAAAATCGGCTCGGTCACCTTATTTTTCTTGTGGTTTTTGTTAATTTTTTCCGAGATTGAAAATATGATTCCATAGAGAATTTGCCTGAGGGGGCGAGTGACATCAAGCGACCGGATCAGATATTGACGGCTGATTTGGTCTTCTAAACCGACGTCAAAAACCATTTCCCCGTGTGATAAAAGCGGCAAAATCCAGGGGTGTAATTGACCCGTTTTATGACGGTCGTAGGCGATTTGGTAGAGGTCATTTTTCAAATTTGGAATTTTCGCGCTAAATTCCTGCATTATCTCAGAATACAGCAAAAACCCACGCTTTGCCCGTTTCGCCAAATTTGTCTCCTTGTCCATGACACTCCGTAAATCTGAGCCGGTTGAATTTCTAGGCAGGCGAGCTCTATAGTACTCAAAAGCAGCTTTAAATTTTTTTGATCGCTTATCATCATTGGGCCAGTATTCCTTCATTGTTTCTAAGATTTTGGAACAACAGTCATCAGGCCCAATTTTAGTTATAAATTCTAATAATCCCAAAATGTACATTTCTGATGAAGACTTGTCTGCAATTTTCTGAAAATGTTGGGTTTAAAAAAGTAAGGAATCCTGCCTGTCCGTTTAAGGGTGTGGTCATGTCTGATTTGAGATTTTCTCGGTGAAATATACTGGAAACTAACAGTTTATGAGAAAAACCGAAGATGCTAATTTGTAGATCTATCCTTAATCTTGCGAAAAAGTACATCACAAATTATTTTTGACCATTACACCAATAGGTACAGTATCGTAACAAGGTGACACTTTCAAAACTGCAAAATCTATCTCCTCCCAGACGGTATATAAAATTGAGCTCCAATTTTCACAGATCACGTAACGGTACTATGTCAATCTTTTAAGACAAGCTTTTTTTGATCCGGCGACTGAACAATTCTAGAACGCCAAATAACCGACGATTTTTCACAATTTCAGACTTCAAAATCTATCTCCTCCGAGGATATATTTGCAATTTTTTGCTCAATTTTTTATCAAGTATTCTCCAGAACATTTGTAAGAGATTAAGACACGTTTTTGGGCAATTTCCAGCTAAAACTCGAAATGTGATTTTTATGGTCATTTTAAAAAACATTTCCGAAAAAAAAAGTGCTTCGATTTTTTCGAAAGTAGGCTCAAAAGAAAGCCAGTGAAACATCTGAAAAGATTTTGTTGACTACATTTCACTACGAAATAACTACATTTCACTTAAGATTTAACTACATTTAACTCCAACTACATTTCACTCCAAACGCCTACGCAACAAAAATAAGCTGTTGTTTTAACTACACTTCACTATTTTTTTTAACTACATTTCACTCATAACAAAAATAAGCTGTTGTTTTAACTACATTTCACTAATTTTTTCAACTACATTTCACTATTTTTTTTAACTACATTTCACTATTTTTTGTAACTACATTTAACTTTAACTACATTATACTCCCCGTCCAGTGAAACACTAAGGTAACTTTTTTTTTAGAACACCCAGCTGAGGTTTTGACACTCTCACTTGAGAACGGAAGAAGATATTCACAAACGGATTTTTGCATCCAACAGACGATTAAAAACTCCAAGACCAATGTTTTTGATTTTCCGACGGATGCCCGGTTATACCTGAAATTGACCGGTAAAATTTTAAAAAGTCGATTCTGAGAACACCACACATTCTTCGAAACTAATTTTTTGGNTCAGAATTTTTTTGGCAATATTCTTTTTGTCATCTGACACCGTAAAATAGGGCCAATTATTACATATATGAGGAAATTTCAGCAGATGATAACTTCTCGTTGGTGTAATGGTTAACGTTTTGGAGTCTGAAGGTGATTTGTTAGAGTTCGAATCTTGTCTAATGCATACTTTTTTTTAATATTTTTTTTCATTCTTTCTTGAAGAGTTAGCGCAGTCCGACCCCCTTGAAGGTGTAATACTATTATAATAATTTGATGTGTACGTGAGATGAGGAGACAGTCGAGATTTCCCTTCAAAAAACCTTCTCGAAGGTTCGATTTTGGTAACCAGGATCCAAAAAATATTATCAGGGTAGTATGACAAAAATGTTATCGCCAAACATTTTCTCTTGAAAAACTATCCGGGTAAGCATATTTTCAGCTTCACAGTCCCCTCATTTGAGAGATACAAAAAGCTGAAATTTGACCCTTTGGGGGCTTCATATGACAAAAAGAGTTTGGCCAAAAAATTTCCGACGACAAGTTGTGCCAGATGCCAAAAAATTGGCTTCGAAAAATGTGCGATGTTCTCAGAATTGACTTTTTAAACTTTTACCGGTCAATTTACGGTATAACCGGACATCCGTCGGAAAATCAAAAAATTTTGGTCTTGGAGTTTTTTATTGTCTGTTGGATACAAAAGACAGTTTGTGAATATCTTGCTCCGTTCTCAAATGAGAGTGTCAAAACCTCAGCTAGATGTTCTAAAAAAAAGTTACCTAATGAGAAAATTGGCTTACGTCAAGGAGATATTTTGAAGTTTTAGTGGTAAAATTCGAGCAAACATTATTTTTTAACTTCATCTTTTAAAAAATACTTAGAAAAAAATGCGAAATTTTTTTTTGATGATTGGGTTCTTAGTATACTTAATTATCACCCCGTATCAATTTGGAGCATTTTTAATGCCTCTAAGGCCTTTATTAAATCAGACATGACCACCCCCTTAAAGTTACTTTTCTGTAAATATATAATTACAGTTTATATAGTACAGTTCATTCATACCTAAAGGTAGTTTTTTTGAAGGGACCACCCCTATCCAAGACGATTACGGGAAAACCAAAGGCGATATCAAGAAACGGTTTTTCGCATTCAACTGCCAACTAAAAAATCTCAATGGAAATTCTCCCTTTTTGGACTACCGGTTCACCGGTAACCGGATATATATTATATAGGCATTTTCAGTATAAAATTAAAGGAAAAAAAAATCGAAAATCGTTTTTTTCTTCCTGGATTTCATCAAAAATATTGTTCAAGCAGTAAATGTGTTCGAACCTACCAAAAAAATATATTCCGGTTTATATCCGGTGAATATTTAATCAACTTAATACAATTTCTCCATTGAGCTTTTTTGGTTGGCAGTTGAATGCAAAAAACCGCTTCTCGATATCGCCTATGGTTTTCCCGTAATCGTCTTGGATAGGGGTGGTCCCTTTAAAAAAACTACCTTAGCGTGTATATTATTCTGTATGTAGACGGCATAATATTTATTTGATAGCAACGTTTCGACAAATCACTTTCAAGCTAATAATTCATTTGTAGGTTCCAAAACGTTACAGTCATAATTTAGAATTGACGTTTTGTAAAATACGTGTTGAACGAAACATAATTTCTAGGTCCACTTTAAAATAGCAGACATTTTGTAGAAACCATTCATTCGTATGAATAAATATATCGACTTGTTTAAAAAAGTAAAATTTTCGATCCAAAAAGCTAATATTATAAAAATGCATAAGGCGTGTTTTTTTTTCAGCGGAACCGTTTTCGTGATTAAGTTGCACGAGTTTTTCTCAGAGATGGATGATCGGATTTTCAAAATTCCAAATGATAGTGAAAGTGAAGGTTTAGATACGCGACGGGACGAAGCGTTTTTGGCGAATCGGATATCCGATATCACGGAAAAAACCGGTTGAATCCTAAATTGTCGGTTTCCAAGTCTTCGGATATGTTATGACTATGATTTTTTAACCATTCTACTTAGAATTTTTTGAGGACAATTTTTTGGGGTCAAATTTTGTAATATGACCCCAAAAGGTCAAATTTGAAATATGAGAGCATTTTAGATTCTAAATTTTTTGATCTTGTCATTATAGCCCAATTTATAGGTGAGAGCTACAGAATAAAAATATTGTGATAGTTTCTCTGATTGATCTGTTTTTGATATATCATTTTGATTAAATAAATATATCGATTTTTTTTATCAAATGTGAGATTCTTAATTTGAAAAAACAGTTCCAGAAAAAATGATATCAAAATAAGTTGTTATTTTTAAAAGATGGTTATGTGCGTAAATAAAGTGTTTCTCACTCTTTTGAAGCACACGGATCATCCGTGAAGGATGAAATATTTATTGGATTTTGCATTTTTTCTGGAACTGTTTTTATAAATTAAAAATCTTTAATTTTATAAAAAAAAATCGATATATTTATTTATAGCGACTTTAAAATACTGCAAACAAACTTGCTGTAGTAATTCTGTAGATTTTTAAAATAACGAAAATATCTTATATGATACAGTATCATTGATACTGTCGCAAAGGTTTAAAGGTTCGAGGAATGTGACTGACAAGACTCGGTAAAAAAGCTACCTATTCAATGTCTGTCGCAATAAATTACATTTCAAAATGAAGTATAATTGAGTAAATTTCCAGTCAAATTATTATCGATCATGAGTATGATTTATAATCAAGCATAAGTAAATTTGACATGGTATTCATTGCTACAGACTTTCACAGTTAATTTCAACAAACGCAGCAAGCAGTGGTTGAAGCAGATGTTGAATTGCTTCATAAAATTAAAATTTTTCTTTCGAAAGCAGAATTTAAAAATCAATACTGAACCGGCATTTATTTAACGGTATTTTCGCCAAAATAGAGTAAATTCCAGTGAGTTAATTTAAAAAATGACTCCGGAAGATTTTCATTTTTTAGTGTTCTTTGACGCATTTTGAATTCATAGTTTCATGGCTAAGAACATGCCTAGAGAGCGAACCAGCAAAATTCCTGTCAAACCTAAAATCTTGTTTGACTAAACTGGGTTAATAAACGTAGAGAAAACCAATTCTGGGCATTAAATTTTTTTTCTGGGCCCTTTAGTGGCCACAAATTGAGTTACCAAAACCACTTTTGTATGACTGAAATGAAATTAAGCGTATTCCATTGATTTTCGAAAATTAAAAAAAAAACATGGGCGAAAATTTTGAAAAAAATTTAGGTCATTTCCACCAAACATGACTTACATTTTGGGCACTGTTTAAAATATTTCTTAAAAAACTAATTCGATTGAAATTGCAAAATCAAATCAAAATGTAATACCAAGAATATGGCTATACATAGAAATATTTTAATACAACTAAATAAAATATGAAAAGTTCAGAATCGACGGTTATCTTTAATAATTACAATACTGTGATTTCTGTCTTAGCGGACAGAGTCAAAAATCCCATTTTGTCCGCTTAGTACAGAAAATTTTGATTCAATTACAAAATTATATAATTACCTTCAAGTATTTCGAATCCACAATTGGCTGAATTTCTGAAAGAGTCAAAATATGATTTCCTGATAGTGCAAGTAATGCAAAAGGTTGTTGGTTTTTGAGATTCAGGCACTTTTTGAGCGAATTTCGGTCAATTTTTGAACATCTAATTAGACCACTATCGCGATCCAAACGAAACTGCGAGGCGGAAAGGAAAGTTAACGCAGAAGGAATTTGTGAATTAAATAAATAATATTTATCTGAAGTCACAAATGCCGTCACCGGATTGGACAAAATAAATTCAATCAGTTCTTGGCGGTGATTGAACGCTGAGGTATGTATGTGAAAGCCATAAGATCGTAATGCACCTACAATTTATAATTTTATTATTTAGATTTAGGGCATTGATTAAGGGAGTAGTGTACGCAAGAAAAAAGCGTTCTCTGAAAATATTTCCCAAGGCGAATTCGGCCAAAATAATACAGTAGAGTGTCGTTAGTAGGACGCGTCCTAGGGAGTTTAAAACTACTGGCCTACGAAAGGCACTTTACTGTTCTCTAAACATACGCAATGGTACGATCCGCTTGTAACATATGTATCATACCAAGACAATTTTTTAAAGTACAGTAAAGTACTTTTCGTAAAACAGTACTTTTAAAATCCTTAAAACGCGTCCTACTAAAGACATTTTACTGTATGGTTTTTATTCGTTTGACGGCGATTCCATGTATTTTAGCGCTAAAAAGCCGTGAACTTGGAATCTTTCGGTTCAATTTGTGAATTAAGTAAACATGCGATTTATTCGATTTTTATCAGAATAACACAGCGAAAAAACTCTTCAAAAAGTGTCCGTTTTACTTTTTGAGATTATATTTGTATTACAGTAGATGACCTTCAAAATAACTTTCGAATTCATTGTTTCTCTTTGAATCCATCAAACGAAAGCTTGAGGTCGACTTTTTGCGTTTTATGGGCTTAATATGTATACAAAGGTATCGAAAGAGCGAAATATTGATATAGCTCTCGACCGAACACATATGTTAATATATTAAATCTCAAAAAGGACAATTTTTAAGATTTTTTATTCTGTTGTTTTGGAATTATTTTGCGGACACTTCTGAGAAGTAACTTCTCCCTTGAAAAAACAGAACCATGGATGAATAATGGACCCAAGGGGCGCTTGACAATAAACTAGGATTTGCTCTCTAGCAACCTTCGAGTACAAAATGGACTCTAGAGACCTTTTATCGTATATATTATATATACATATGTATTATGTAATTTTTTAATTGAATTTTTATGATGAAATAATATCAAGTCCAAAATTTACCTAAAAGCGATTGCTGTACTGTAACCGGTGGTACGAACCAGGCACGCGGAGGTGGTGTCGATTTACGATGTATATGATTCCAAATTTTACGAACATTTTCTTGTAAAACTTGACTAGTGCTCGACCAATCATGGTATCGTGAAATCTAAAGACTTTTTTAAATAATTTGTTTCAAATTTTTTTTACATATGTTTTTCAATTTTTTTAAATATTTTTCTGAGAAATATTTTTTATTTTTTTACTTTTTGACAATTAACTCACGTCGATTAATCATGGTATCGTGAAATCTCAAGACTAAAATGTTTTTTCTTGAAATTATGTTTGAAAAATTTTTTCAGATTTTTTTAAATAGTTTTTTGAGAAATACAGGATGTCCCATTTTTTGTACCATCCTGTATTTTTGAGTTTTTTTTTGACAATTAACTCACGTCTGCACAGCCATCAAACGTAGAAAACAAAATTATATTCAAATTATCCGCCACATTGCGAATAAGTGAAAGATGAAGAAGAAACATTTCACTCATTGTCCACCACATGTCCAATCAACATATTTATTACCGTACAACCGCGATAACAACAGTCCACATCAATTAGTATACTAAAAGTACACGTTAGGACTCTTTTTAAGTGAAGTATTCAGAAAATTAGTAGCTTTTTTTATGAAAGCAAAAATTATATTAATGCTTTTTTTAGTAAAACTAATTTATTTGTAGAGCTTTCGATTATTATAATCATTTTCGATACAGGTTTTTTTCGAATGAGAAATATTCGCAAAATTTGCATGAGAGTAATTTCGCATAGTGGGTCTCGAAATTGGGTAATTACTCTCATGCAAATTTTGCGCGAATATTCTCATTCGAAAAAAACCTGTATCGAAAATGATTATAATAAATCGTAAGCTCTACAAATAAATTAGTTTTACTAAAAAAGCATTTATATCATGTCTCAAAAATAATGAACATTCAAATTATATCAAACCCGTTTTTGTCCAGGCTAGATTACTTGGAAAATTTGACAAATGTTATTGAGATAAAACTTATTATAAAAAAATCTGGTTAATTTCTTTAAAGAAATTAACCAGATTTTTTTAAATTAAAATTTTTCGCATTTATCAAAACGTTTTTATATCTAATTTTGGTTGGCATTTTTGATGCTTAGGTTACTTTTTTCAGAATACGCCGTCCAATTTTGTTCTGCCATTCGAAAACGGAATATTTTTGCATCCAAAAGCCAAGGAAAAACCCGAAAATTTTTGGATTCTTCTCCAGATGTCCGGTAAAAATTAAAAAGGTGGATTCTATGAAAACCGTACATCCTTACAAAGCCAAGTTTTCCGCAATAAATAAAACTTTTTGCCAAAAATATTAAGAAAACTTAATTTTGGAGTTTTATTTTTCAGCCATTAGTCTCAGAATTTCGTCTAGTTTCGTATGATACCCATATTGGGTCATTTCCGGCCATTTAAAAATCTCGAATTTTGCAAATTTTTTTCGAAAATTAAAAAAAAATTTTTGGCCTAAGCTTTTTTAGTTTCCAGTTGAATGCAAAAAACTGTTTTGTGATATCTCATACGGGTTGTCTGTCGTGAAAAGTCAATCTGTCGCGTCTAAAAAAAAACTACCAGATTTTTTTGTTGAAATTGGGCACCCCTTAAAATTTTTTCACCATACATTTTATCTTGAAAAACTACCTAGGAAGGTATATTTTCAGGTCTAAAAGTGTTCTGGCTAAAAAGATGAACAAAACTAGTGGGTCATTTGGAAAATTTCGTGTGATAAGCATCAAAAATATCGACCAAAAATTTCATTTTGAGAAAGGTTTTCAACTTATACGAAAATTGAAAAAAAAACAATATTTTTAATGAATACGGTGTTAAATTATATTTTACAATATTTTGGATTCAAGCTTACTGATATGAACAGATCACCTTTAATTCAATTTTTTACGACTTTTTAATCGGATATCGTCGATAGGAACCGTCAGCTGTAGACATGATTCTTTAAAAGTTTCTCAATTTCAACAATATTTTGTTTCTAGTGTAAATCGACCTCTTAGAAAACAAAAATGACAATTAAAAAATGGTTCGGCGCCATCTAGTCGTGAAAATTTGATCAAACAATATATGCCCAAGTTGAAAATCGAGAAATCCCCAGCTGACGGTCCCTAGATATAGACTCCAGTCATTATTTTCTAAAATTTTCATCAAAATGAAAAAAAATGAATAATACTGCAATTAAAATATTTTTAAGATCAACCAGCTGAAAAAAATCGAATTTTTAAACGATTTTATTCACAAACTTACATCTTATTCCGACGGTTATTGAATAAGGTATCGAATTGAATGTCAAGAAAACATTCCGGAAATAGTTTATTCAAAACATCAAAAAAATCATCCGGAATCATTACGCAAAAAGCACCATATCTAAATAAAATAAAAATTATAAATTTACCCACGGCAAATTTCCTCAGCCAGTATACAGCAAAAGTATAAAGCCAGTTTCGACGACATTAGACAAAATAGTAGGATCAAGGATTTTATTTTCAATATTAAGAATTTGTTGGGTTAACACTAAATGGTGTGAAATTAACTCATACATATAGTACGATATAGTACATATAGTACGTGTTTTGATGAGCTAACATTGACAATTCCAAATAAGGAATTTCAAAAGTAAAAATGGGTATCGATTTTATTGACTCATTTTTCTGGTCATTTTTACTGTTGAAATTCCTTATGTTTAATAGTCATTAATAAATAGGTAAGAACAGACATGTTTTTGTTGTTTGCGAGCATTTTCAAGCAAATTTAATGATTTTTTTTGAATGATCTTAAAGCATGGACAATTTTTTTCAATTTTAAAATGGCATAAAAACACAAAAAAAATATTTTTCCAATTTTAACGATACATATCGTTGAAGTGTCTTCCAATGATTAATCGGCGAACTTCGGATGTTCCAGCACCAATTTCGTAAAGTTTGGCATCCCTTAAAAATCGCCCGACGGGATAATCATTGATATAACCATTTCCTGAATAAAACATAAAAATCATATCAAAACTCTTGAAATTAGATTCTCAAAAATTTCGATGGGGTCAGATTACATTTAAACTCAAAGATTATTTTTATACCTCCGAGAATACCATCGAGACAAACGCTATAAAATTTTGTAATATGATATCAACAGATCATAATTAGGGTGCGCAGCGGGAACCCGACATGCTAAACTAAAACCTTTGGTGAAAATTCGTTCGGGATCCTGGGGTTATCGCCACCGAAAAAAAGATTGTGAGCAAAATAAAGAAAATTTTCGGCCCTCTAGTGGTCATAAAATGGGTTCTAAAAACCCTCGCTTTCAGCACTTACTTGAATTTTCATCATGATAAACTTTATTTTTTCGATTCTTTATGATAAAGACTGTACTCAAAAAAAATTTGGTATATTATGAAAAAGATGTTTTTTGAAAATGAAATGTTCGAAAAAAATTTGCGTCATTTTGAGAAAAAAAATGCGCGGGCGGAATATTCTAAATTTGCTCTGAAAACTTTTCCCAGCCTTTCCCAGGTCACATTTTTCATTTAAACTGTGTCAATTTCAACGCAATTCCAAATATATAAAATTGTGTTTCTATTATGTAATATGACTCCGTTATGACTATTTCGCTGGAGTCAAATTTTATTTGAACTCAAAGATAATTTTCCTACCTCCAAGAATTTGAATAGCATCGAGGCAAACTTGTGTAGCCTGTTCAGCAGTATATAAAATGACTCCGGCACAATCTGCATTGTTAAAATGTTGTTGATCAGCAGCCTTTGCGCAAGTATAAAGATACGATCTAAACAATTATAATTTAATAAAGGAATTTCGTCCATTTTCACTATATCGATAATTGCCTTGGTAGGTAAAAACACTTTTTCCCTAGTTAAAAGATAGGGAAAAAGTGTCAATACCTACCAAGGTATAATTATCGATATGCTACTTTTTAATTTCAGGAATTGTACACAAACTTTTTTCACAGTATAAGCTCTTTGTCCAATTTTTAACGAAAATACAAATCAAGAGCTAATACTTTGTCCACTACATTTTTATGGTCATTGAAAATTCCCATTTTGTTAGCAAAGACTGACTTAATTTCGGGTTTTCAAAAAAAATCGCAGGTTTTGCTCATTTTATCCACTTGTAGCAAGACCACTTGGACAAAACCCATAGTACCTTTGAACTACATTTATCAAAAAATTATTTTGTAAGTATTTTTTCAATTTTTGGTAAATTTTTGCAGCCTTTTTAGAAAAAGTTGGAATTTTTTTTGCATTTTTTTTCCGTTAGAAGCAAAATTTTGAAAAAAGGCTCTAGATTATTGTTGATATTGCTTCTACGAAACTTGACTCAAAAAATTAGAAAAAATTGATGTAAATTGTAGGAGGAGTAAGCTTTTTAGTGTTCTTTTTGGGAGGCCTATTNAGGGTGAGTGCGTGGGCGTAGGTTGAATTGTATCAGACTACAATTAGTATTAATATTATCTTCTAGGCTAGTTCTGCACGTCCAGAAAGTTTTTTCAATACCACCTCTACCAGTTCATCAATAAACCACGTGTAAAACCTTCAAAAAACAACTTAATCAGCGACAACCACTCCCTTAAGGGGGTACTGGTTTTAGAAGACCTTAGGGGCATTACAAATGGTTCAAAATGACCTGGGTGATAACAAAGTGTACTACCGA
Source organism: Oikopleura vanhoeffeni (assembly GCA_004367855.1). NCBI lineage: Eukaryota > Metazoa > Chordata > Appendicularia > Copelata > Oikopleuridae > Oikopleura > Oikopleura vanhoeffeni. Next base: position 56,546 of record SCLH01001285.1, on the reverse strand, counting down.
CCGAATCATCGAAAAAAATTTTCGAAATTTTTGCGTTTTTTTAGTTTTTTCTAAGTATTTTTTTTTCAAAATGAACTTAAAAAATTACGTTCGCTTTAATTTGAAATCCGAAAAAATGACCGAGTTTATTGTTCGTATTTGTATGAGCTAGCTTTGAAAAAAAAAGAATGAATTTGAAAAAAATTCCTAGGAGGAGATAAGTTTTTCCGATGGATTTGCCAAAAACGGTGGTTTTCTGCATATTCTAGAAACTAGAGCGAAATTAAAATTTGACCGAGATTAAGTTTTGCCTACCACTTTTACAAGTTATGTCAAAATTTCAGATAATTTCGACATAAAACGTGGGAGGAGATAGTTTTACGATTTTTGGCTTGGGTCCTCTTGTGTCGCATGTGTCAGGAGTGTGTCATACAAAAAATTTTGACACATTTCCACGTAAGCTAAAGGCTGGATCTACAACTGCTAATCTCAATAATCTTCGAAGCCCTGGTTGGCTAATATTTTATCGAGAAAATCAATTCCAGCGACCAGTACCCCCTAAGGCTATGGTGGTTCCTAATTTGACATTTTCTCGATAAAATATAGCCATACAGGACCTCGAGCATATAATTCAGATTAGCCAGTTTGTAGAACTAGCCTTCAACTTGCGTCAGAAATGTGCCAAAACTTTTTTGTATTCTTACACTCCGTGACACATAAGCGAAACAAGGAGACATAACGCAAAACGGAAAATCTATCTCCTCCCAGGTTTTATTATGAAAAAAAAATTTAATACAACCATAATTACTATTCAAAACTTTACAGTGGCGTTTTGTCGATGAGTGCTATATTTTTCCTAAAACATGCAAAAAACCACCGTTTTTTGGACATTACGCCTCGAAAAATCTATCTCCTCCCACGTTAAATTTGTAAATTAGCTCAAAATTATGCGAAAATAGGCTCAAAAGAAAGCTGGGGAAACACTGAAGAGAAAGTTGGGTTACGTCAACCCGATAGTTTGATATTTTAGTGGTCAAATTGACACAAACGTTATTTTTGAACATAATTTTGAGAAAAATACGGAAAATTTTTTGTTGTCATTTGACTTGTTTTATGCGTGCAAAACATAAACAATTGATTTGTTGCATTTTTATGACGAAAAAACTGCAGAAAATGTAGGAACCACCATACGGTATGGTCCATACCCTTAATCGAAAGTTATGCAAGGACATACTCTAAATATTTTCTTAAAAAAGTTCCCAGTTATCCTTTACACCAGGCCTGAAAAGGGAACGATTTTCGTTCCTCTCACATGCGTAGGTTAAGCAAAACATAGGGGGGAAAGGGGAAGATGATTCATAAATTGAGGGGGTGCAAAACCCGAACCCCTCGACACCTCGGACACCCTTGTTTACACAATAGATTCTTATATTATACGGCACCCCCGCCGTTTAACTCGTAGACTCGACTGAAATAAAAATGTTCTAGACTTTAAGTTAAATAATAAAGAAAAAACCGAAAATGGTCACTACTTGCCGGAAATCGAGTCTACGAGTTAAAGTATAGGCACAATTTTCCCCTGTAGAATTAATTGCAATTCTATATGGAAAATCCCAAACCATTGTTCAGTGCTCAGAATATTCTTGGTCAAATTTAAACCCTCGTAAATCCAAAATATAGATGCACCAATATCTACCTAATTGGCATGGTGAAATTCATTTCGTAGGAAAGTGATTAAGAATTTCAGAAAATAAAATAAGTACAGGGTGTAAGGTTTTTCCCTTCTTTTTTCCAAATTGGATAGACTTGATTTCCGGCGTTTTGATTGGGTTAATCTGAGAAAGACGTAGGTTTTAGCCAAAATTAATCGTTTTCATTAGCGTTCTCATCGCTCTCCAATTTGGAAAAAAAGAAGGGAAAAATCTTACAGCCTGTATATGTAACTAACGAGGGTTTCAATCTGACGAAGAATTTTCTAGGCACTGAATTTTAAACAGCAGCAACAGTATACTATATTACCTTCGTTAGATACAGATGCTCATTTTATTATCAATCATATTATTCAATGACGTCGTTTTTTGTATATTTTGTTTATAAGTATATCAGTTGTAAAATACAACATTTTTAATTTTGATATGTCAAAAAACGCAAAAAAATTGCTTGCAGGTTAACGATGAAAATTTTCTATGAAATTCGTTATTTACCTTGATGCACTTAATCTGGTGTACATATCGGCCATTTTCCCCTGAATAAGTTGAAAGGTTCCAATTTGCTTTCCAAATTGTTTTCTATCGTGAGCATATGGGATCGCAACATCGCAAGCTGCCTGCATCAGACCAATGCATCCACCAGACAAAACGAGTCGCTCAAGATTCAAACCGGACATTAGGACGTAAGCACCTTGTCCGACTCCACCAAGAACTTGAGATTCATGGATTGGGACATTTTCAAATACAAGTTCACCAGTAGGGCTAGAAAAATACAGTTTAGGGGCTATATCCAGCGATCTAGAAGTGATAAACAGCTTATTTTCTGTTTTTGACATCTGCGTGGTTTTTTTTAGTTTTCAAAGATAAAAAATTCGGAAAAAATTAATTTTCTGAGTGTTCAAAACGATGAAATGTTTTACTCTCTAGCGCTGAAACAGTTAATTATATAACCTCCGTTTATATTACTACTTCCAGTAAAGTAATCCTTATGATTTGTTTGATACTATTTAAAACTTGATACGATGACCATGAGGTAAACAAAAATAATTTTCAAATAGTGCTCCTGCGAGTTAAAAAATGAAATCAACGATTAACAAAAAGCAATTTTGTTCGTAATTGTCTGGAAACACAATGGTTTAACGTGAAAATATTATTGTAAAAATTTCTTTCCGTTGCTAAAACTGCCAAAAACGACAGTTTTCGCAATTTTTTGAAGTGTAAAAAAATACATTTTTTAAGAATTTATTATTGCTCCCGATTAACTTCATTTTCCGGTTGGCTCAACATGCAATCGTTAAATTATCGAAAATTTTCCTTTCCCTCTCTTTAAAATCAATAACCAGTATTTTAAAGGGTTAAAATTTTCTCATAACCGACTTTTGAAATTTTCACCGAAGTAAACGTTCGTTCATCTATATTGTGTCAAATTTGCGTTGCCCTCATTGTTCTTACAAACCAATAACCGGGGGTACCGTAGAACGGCCGATTATGTACAACGGCATTTTTAACGGTAAAAATGAAGGTAAGATCAGGCGGAACTTATAAATAGAGAAATCCTAAACTATATTGTATAGTTTATATGCGTTCCAGGTGAAATAAATCAGTTGGGTTTCGTCAATACACTGGTAAATTCACCGGTAGTAGGACCCGGTAGCGTATAAAACGATGCAAATTTATTATTAAATTCATTAGGCAGTTTATTACTTGACCAATACAAAATGAACATATTTCAATTTCTTTACGTTTTCGTGGTTATCAGCGCACTTCCGGCGAGAAATATGAAAAATCGAGTTATTTCAGTACCCCGAAAAGTTCACCGATGCAGAATTTGGCGATGCACGATTCGGAGATGCAGTATCCGGCGCTGCTGCTTTGCAATCAAGTATATTGAATGAGTGAAAATGCAAACATTTTATAAAAAACATACATGACCCTTTTCTCTTATTTTATCTTCTCATTTGACCTGACAAACAAAACCAACCGTCTTGACAAAACATTAGACGTCAGGTGTCAGGAAGTTTGAGCAAGTGGTGAACTTTAACTGTATTGTGATTATTTATGCAAAATAAAAAAAATTAAAAAAAAATTGATGTTCAATGCTTAGGGTCATACCCAGGGGAGGAAAAATTTGCGTGTTTTTAATACAATAAATTCACTTAGGAATGAAAGTAAATGGCTTGGGCAGAATTTGAAGGAAAATTTTTTTGAAATTTTTTTTTTTAATTTTAGGGTGAGTTCCCGGGGCAACATGACTTTTTTAAACTTTATTATGGCAATTTGGGTAGGAGCTCAATAAGAGCTCAAACGGCTTGATATTCTTATTTAGATAGCCCTTTAAATTAGACGTCCAAAATGACAAAAATTTACTCTGAAAGCTAGCTGGTCGATCCCAATTTGCATATTAAGGACTTTTCGCCTACGCATTTTTCATCAAAATGACCTTAATTTTTTTTCAAAATGTTGCACCAGGTGGCCCAAAATTTTTTTTTCATGGTCGGATTCTGTTTTTTGGAGAAGGATTCACCCTATAAGTTTATGGAATTATTGCTGACGCTATTTAGCTTGGCAGATAGTGCTCCCGGGTATGACCATATCAATGCTGCATTGCAGTATGCCAAGAAATTGACAAATATTATGATTTTCAAATTTTGTACTTTTTGAAAAAAAGATATTTCTGGAAAACTAATATTTTCGAAGAAAATAACATATTTTTGAAAAAATTAAATGTTCCTGAAAAATAGTATTTTTACCAAAGTATTACGCTGCGCACCATAATAAAAAAAATAACACATTTGTGACCGGTCTAGTCAACTAATTATTAGTAGTAAAAAATGTGTGTTTTCAATAGTATAGCCTATACAGTATAGGCTATACTGTATAGCTCTTCTTCATTGCTTTACACGTAGGTCACGCGTGTTATTTTAGCATGTGCGCACGAGCGTGTGCGCGAAGAAGACGAGTAAAACCACTACACTCCCCAATTAACGAATTTAATTCTCAAACTAGGGAAGAAAGGAAATAAATTAGATAAAAAAAGTAACAAATGTAATTACATTTGTGGTTTTGATTTTTGTGAAATATGAAAAACAGTACAATTCCTACCTTCCTCTCATTCCCAATTTGTCTAATCTCTGGCCGATAGAAAACCCCTCAGCATTTCCTTCTACCAAAAAGGCAGTTATTCCCTGACTGGGTTTACAGTTTGCATCAGTTCTTGCATAAATAATCAATGTGTCGGCAATGGGACCGTTTGTTATCCACATTTTAGTGCCATTAAGGATATAGTGGTCGCCAACTTTATCTGCTTTGATTTTCATGCTCATCACATCAGATCCAGCGCCAGTTTCACTCATAGCAAGAGCACCTATAATTTAAAATTTTGAGATCATGGCTATTTTTAATATAAGTACGCGTATAATAGGAAAATAGGCGGAGGTATTTTTAATCATCTAAAAAATTAAAAAATCGGAAATTTATTTTTTAAAAAAATAGTAAAACATTGGAAAGTTATGGTGACTTTTATTATTAACGTTTTTGTTTAAAACTTAGGTCGGTTTTTTTAATAAGGCTATTGAGTTTAGAGGGCTTATTTTTGGCATGTGAATCCTACGTGAATTTATATATACTATATAAAATACCGGAAGATACAGTGAGTAATGGCATCAGCGANCGGCAATAGGCAACACTTTTGACCAAAAGCTCGCGTGTTGCCTATTTCCGTCATACACTGTTACCTTCTTATTTCGACCGGAAATCAGCGATCCTATTTCCAAATTTTAGCGTTATATTATATAACTTATATACCGGAATTTGGTTATTTACCGGTCCACCGGAAATCAAGCCCTAAGCTTGGTAATCATTAGTGCCTAGTGTACTGGTTTCGAGCTGTATTATTGATACTAAAATTGAGTATTCAATTATACAAAGACAATACTGGAGATCATTTTAAATGCCCAGGTATTAGAGACCGGATGAGGCTAAAAGCTATAAAAACGAGATATTCAACCAGAATCAACTCTTCATTGAGTTTTTATAGACTTCTATATACAGTATATGATATACAAGAATTATTATATATTATAAAATAATTTCATCGGAATTATTTAAAACTTGAAGTAAACCAGAATTTAAACCGGGATTATACGGGGGTATATCATATATACCGTATATGGGTGAATATTAAACGAATTCTGTGATAGGGAATATTAACCCGGGGAAATTAAATCCAAATTACCAGTTGATAGCTTTTCTTGATAGCAATCCTGAAAATGCTAAATAAAAGCGAAACGTCGATTGAATAAATTTTTAATAGCTTTTGTATACATTATTAAAATGAAATATACAGTATTATTATATACTGGAGTAATATTATATAATAACTCAATTTTACCAATTAAACTGGAAATAAACCGGCATTTGAATCAGAATTGTATTCAAATCAGCCTGGATTGAGGTATAACTTATATACAGTATATAATTATACAATATGAATAATTTATGCCCCAATCCATTTAGATATTTTTTAGCCAAGACCCCTAGTTCATAACACCATCTCCAGAAATCTGATGATAGCGCATATTTTGGTACAAATCATTGAAATATCACTTCCGGTAGCCGAAGCTGTACTTTACCGGTTACTTTTTATCAACCGTTAAATCCTTTTAATAAGTCGATTTTTTGGACCACATCCATGCTAATATGGCGATGAAAATAACATTAATCAATCTTTTTAAAATTGGGTTGCAAATATAATATATGGTTTATTTATAACCCGTAATACAGAAACAACTCAGGAAATACAGATTATATACTGCTTCCAGTATATGTGGCTTCCATGAGATTCGAACTCGAGACCTTATGAATTAACATTAAGAACGAAACGATCCCTTCACCTAGCAGGGTATTTACTCAAGTTATTTCTTTATTACGGGTTATTAATAAACCAATTGGTAATCGTTCATTTTTTTAGTTTAAGTGGTGACTCACCGACATGTTCACCGGAAATAAGTTTTGGAAGATATTTGTCTTTTTGTTCTTGATTTCCATTTCTGACTATTTGATTAATGCAAAGATTAGAGTGCGCTCCATACGAAAGCGCAATACCTCCGGCAATTCTGCTCATTTCCTCAACTACCAAACAATGCGAAAGATAACCCATATCACTTCCTCCATATTCTTCAGGAGCAGTGATTCCATGAAGTCCCATGTCGCCACATTTTTGCCAAAATTCACGAAATTGTGGAAAACTGTCATTTTTGTCTATTTCTGTGGCAAATGGCTCTAATTTAGGGTTCGGACCGGTGAAAATCAACAAATTCAAGTATACAATAAGAATTTTTAACCAAAAGCAAAAACATATTATCAAAAAAAAACGGCAGAATTTTGCGGAGATTGTTATGTTTAAATTGTAAGATTTGAGATTATCTTCAAGGTGAAAATGAGTTCATTGCGAACTAGAAGAGGTTAAAAGTTTTATTAGAGTGTGTTAGGCCTTTTTCAAACTTTTAATAACCCATTTAAAAAAATTGCCAAAAAATTTTCGATCAATTTGATTTTTTTATTATGTAGCAAATTTTACTGTGAGTTACCTACTTTTCAATTAGATATCACTGGTTTGAAGTATTTGATCCAAAAATAGAAATAAAGACCAAAAAATCTTATTTTGAAACATTCTTACTGCCCACTAGGCGAGTCAAAAAATGTTTTTGTTATGTGGAAGATTTTTTTTTCACTGATTTAACTAGGAGCGTTTTTCATATTAATATTGTTTTTCTTTTGCCCCTGGTTTTCCCGGTTCGAACCCTACCCTAACTCAGTCTCGAGAAAACCGCGAACAGAATTTCGGAGCTCAATGTGGTCTTCGGATAAACCCATGAGAACATCGTCCATGGGAATACCAGCAAGAGCACGAGTTGAACGGACAAGACCCGATTTCAAGTTGCGCGAGACTATAGACGAAAACCGATTCATACTAAAATATTTTAAACGTAATTAAATTTATATAATTTGCAAGTAAATAAACAAATGATATTTTCTGAAAGTGTTATTTGACAACATGTGGTTACTTTTTTTATGGCCCTCGCTGAAGAGGTTATCTGGAAAAAATTTTACAGAAATCAAAATTTTTATTTTTCAACCATTTTCTTTAGAATTT
>SCLH01001285.1:36971-48339 GCA_004367855.1 Oikopleura vanhoeffeni | reverse complement strand
TTTTCACATTTTTTTCTTTCATAAATCACTCCGAAAAATGTACCAATCTGCCACATCGCTGCTACCCCCTTAAACTAATAAAAATCAAGACGATAAAACGAGATATGACATCTTGACACTCATTTCCTACTGTGCCCAGAACTCCTACCGAGATGCATTTTGACACACAATTTTGATATTTCTAAGAATTTTTTTTAGCAGATTGAAACTACCTTATACTTTTCTACTTGAAATTATTTATATTTTAAGACAAACTATTCAAATAAAATCGATTTTTTCTGGCTTCGCTGAAGCGTCCACCACCCCTTATAAAAATTTTCAACTCTAATAAACTACCAAATAACTGAAAAATGCTAATGCGAAACGTAGTTTAATAAAATATAATAAATAACTGAAAGCTTATAAAATTGTATTTATAGCTTTAGCAATTTTGGACTTTGTGGGGCAGCCCAATCGTGTCATGATTGGCTATTGTCTCACCTATACAAAATAATATTTGTTCTCTTTTAAAAAATATGAATTTCATAGTTTATATTCTGAAACTGACCATCTGGCCTTTAATGTCTTTCCCCTGGTGGTCAGGCTATTCAACGCATGACGTAACACATGCATAACGAAAAAAGCTGAAGATTTCAATAAGTTCCGTTCTAGTAAACTAGTCGCATAATGATATAAAAATGTTGACCTGTGCTAACGGGTTTTTAGTCTTCATTTGAAAAAAATACATGTTATCCCGCCATTTTAATTAGATTGACCTTTTTATCAAAAAAATAGATAAAGTATCTCAGGCAGGGGTCGGCAATTCGAAAATCACACCTACGCAATTTTCCCAGAGAGATCGCTCAGCTATAGCCGATCACTTGTCTCGGGAACTTATTTCATACGGGTTAAAATATTACAGCAATGTGACTTTAAGGGGGTATATCTGGCAGATTTGAGCATATTCACGGTGATATATTCTTCGAAAACTAAAGCTATAAAACAACCGAAAATGCTAATTTGTAGATCTACCTTAATATCTTGCGAAGAAAGTACATTCACAAATTATTTTTGAGCATGTACATCCATGGTACAGGTATCCGTAACGACAAGGTGACATCTTTCATAATTTCAAAATTTATCTCCTCCCAGACGGTATATCCAATTGAGCTCAAAATTTTCACAGATCACGTAACGGGAGTATGCCGAAGCTTTCTCGAGGCGACTGAATAATTCTAGAACCCGAAATAACCCGACGATTTTTCGCAATTTCAGACTTCAAAATCTATCCTCCGAGATAATATTTTCCAAATGGCTCAAATGTTATCAAGTATCCTTGAAATATGTAAGAGATTCTCGAGCTTTTTTGCAATTCGAGCTAGAACTCGAATATGATTTTTGGTCATTTTCCATAAAATTCCGAAAAAAAAAGTGAATAGATTTTTTTCGAAAGTAGGCTCAAAAGAAAGCCAGTGAAACACTGATGAGAAAGTTGGCTTACGTCAAGTCGATATTTTGAAGTTTTAGTGGTCAAATTCGAGCAAACGTTATTTTTTAACTTCATCTTTTTAAAACATACTTAAAAAAAATTCGAAAAAATGCGAAAAAAAATTTTTGATGATTGGGTTCTTAGTACACTAATTATTCGCCCGTATCAATTTGGAGAATTTAATGCCTCTAGGCCTTATTGTTATCAGACAGAATATATTCGCCCATTAAACGACAGGTAAGAAATCGTTACCCTGTCCGTTTAATTGATATTATAGGCTCAAGCCTGTCCGTTTGAAGTAATATTGCTGAAGTGATCAAACTTTTATAACAATTTTTTTGTGAAAATCGCTCACAAAGATTTTCAGATAAAGCGCAATCTTTATGCGTAAAATTTAAAATAACGACTTCAGTTAACTCAAGTTAATTTTTCGGCAAGATTATAAATCTAATTTTATTCGAAATCAAGTAGTGAATAGTTGGTCAAGTCAACTATCGTACATTTCCACCTAGAATGTAAGGTACGACACCGTTATAATATCCAGGTTATCAAGAAACCTATAAAATAGGTGGGACAGGACTCATATGACTCGTATACCATAAAAAATCTATACACCAGTTTGAGATTAAAGTACGGTTTTGCTTATGGGATAGTGAGCCAAATCGATGATAAGTTAAGAAAATAATGGTTTTGCAGGCAGATGAAAAGAGTTTGTATAATGGGAGTTAGGATAAGAAAATCCACAGGAATCCTAATATATCGATTACGGGGCCCACACAAAGAAATTAGCCACTTTTTAGCCAACATTTTTATATAATTCGGCTTTTGAAAACGATTCATCCGATTGAGTTCTTAGATAGCTCAAACTGAGCACAAATATTTAAAGAAAAATATATTGAAAAAAATGGTCCGAATCAGACCATTGTTTCCAGTTTTTTAACAAAAACTGATAATTAAACAATTTCAGTAATCTCAGAAAAAAACTAAAAAATTTCCGATTCGGACCAATTTCATTATTTTATTATTCACTAAATATTTGTGGTCAGTTTGAGCTATCTTAGAATTAAATCGGATTAGTTGTTTTCAAAAGCCGAATTAGATACAAAGTTTGGCTAAAAAAGTGGATAATTTGTTCGTGTGGGCCCCGTAATTGATATGGCTATGGACCATAGGCTATGGTTGAGCATGTCACCCGTCGAAATTTTAAGCTGACTTACTTTATTATGCTGAGTCGACCATTTTTTGAACTAGCCTCAGATACCAAAAATAAGCGCACTTCATAATTAGTGAACTACATCGGATAGTTAACTATCGTGACTACTTTTGGTTTTGTAGAACAAAAAGCCAAAAGACTCAATATTGTCAGAATGGCTTGTTTTTTTGCGTGTGACTTTGTTTCAATGTATTTAACCCAAAATCATTTCACGATCTCGAATATTTTAGTTAGTTCTTAATTAATTTTCAACGGGTGACAACCTACTGTAGTTTGAACAGTACAATAATTTTAAGTTATCTTAAATGAAGCTTTTGGTTCCATATCCATTATTATCCCCAGGTCACTTTAAAAAATATTTGCCTGTTAAAAGAATAGGGAATAAGTTTTTAAATTGACCCGGGGATAATAATGGATATCCATCGATTAGGATCCCTGAGTCTCAAAAAAAACTTTCTTCATTTTTTTTTAAAGATTTGTTTGGACTCAGGGATCGTAATCAATAAAAATCTCATTTTATTATGAAAAGTAAGATGAAAATAAATATTGAATATGTTGGGTTAAAATAGAATAAAAAAAACCACTAATTCAAAAAATGTTTAAAACTAGTAGATTTTGATTTGCTTTCGATTTTCTGAAAATATATTTTAAGGAGAATTAACAGTTCTGAGATTTTTGGCAATGAAACCTTGCTATAAAAAATTCTTGAAAAGCACTTTTTTAAAGAGGGACTTTTTTATTTGGACTTCGTAATTAGGACTTACTATTATTCGTCGAAAAATCAGAAATTTCATTTTTTCAAATAATTCGACAACTTTTATTCGTGAAATAAATCAAAGTAATCATCAAAAACCAAGTGCGATTTTCCGAAGTGTATACGGATAATAATACAAACGATAATACTGCGTAAGTTTCAAGGGGCATCGAGACTTGAGGTGATCCGAAAACTATGTTATTACACAATACGCAGCGTATTGTACGCTTTAAATATATTATCAAATCACCTCAAGTCTCGACAAATCACTGTTTGTCTCGACACTAATTGAAACTCATGCAGGTAATTTCGCGCAATTGCTATCAAAACTAGCTTGAATAATGCAAAATTAATGTCGTCGATATACATGTACCAGTAACCTTTTTGATATACATTATTAAAAAACTGCAATAAAAATAAATAAATTTTGTTTCTTTAGTTTTGTTACTCTCTATAAGTAACTCTGTATAAGTAATAACGATGAGTGCTGGAGAAATTTTCGTAATTATAGCAGTATACATTTAATAAATAGTTGCGCTGTACAAAAACTGACATTAAAACATTAAACTGAATTTAGAATTTTTTAAAATTGAAGTATTTTATTGCTAGTTATTGCACAAAAAAACTCCAACGAGTTTTTCAAAAATGAATGACAAAATCAGTAGATAATCATGCTTAAATAAATATAAATTTACAAATTAAATAATTAACCCTTGCAGGCACAAAGCCATTTGAGTGGCTTTGCTAAAACCATTTGATCTAGAACTGGTCTTAGAATTTTTGGTCAATCAATTTAGCTAGATCACGAAAAACATTGAATATTATGCAGCATAATTTATGCTTCTTTGAGTTTTTTGTTAACAGCGCTAAAACTCGAGCCTATAGAGTTGAAATTTCTTTTTTTGTGTTTTCAAAACGGTTAAGCGATATCGATTATGAGCCCCTGGTTAAGCAAAATTAACCTCATGAATGATGCAGAATTTTTTCGCGCCGTGTTTCCATCTCCATTTATTACTTTTAACTGTTTCACACCGCTTTATGATTTCTCCAAAATTATCGGAAAACAAGGCCCAGAAATTGTGCACCATTTTTTAGCAAGGGAAAACCGATATCTTTCGAGACAACAAAAATATCCAAAGGTCGATTTGGTTTGAATGATATTATTGTAAATTGATTCTTTTAATTTTTTATAATGACTTTCACATTCAGAAATACATTGGCTAACGTGATGCTCTCGTTAACGAGTGTGATAATCGGCACAATAACTCTCTTTAGGCACGCCACTTAAGGGGGTGGTTGATGTTATTTCCAAAATCGGTGGAACGTCCGAAAAAACCACAGTGATATGACTTTAAACGGACAAGTAGAAACCGTTAGTCTGTCCTTTCAAAGTCGGTTGGAAAAAATTTTGGGCCCGACCCTGTCAGTCTTGGTTGTTCGATTAAAGTCATATCCATTATTATGCTCGGGTCACTTTAAAAACTTATTTGCCTGTTAAAAGAATAGGGAATAAGTTTTTAAAGTGACCCGGGCATAATAATCCATATATCACTGTAGCATCAACCATCCTATTAAATAATTAGTTTTTCATTTAAATCTCTTCGTATTGCCTTATAAATCGATGGTGGAAAATAATATTTTTTGTTAGTACAGAATAAAAAGAACTCAATGTGATTTTTAAGATCTAAAACACGGGAAAGCAGTTTACATTTTGTCAAATTGAAGATAATTATTTGTATATAAGTCATGGTTATAAATAATTATAAAATTTCTTGCATTTAGACAGCGGATTCTAGAAAATCCAAGAAAATATCGTATTGATTTTAGGTAATAATTACAGTTATTTTTACAGAAGATACAGCTGTAAGCAAAATAACCTTTAGCTTGGCAATACTTTTCATAAATTAAATACTCTTTTAATTGTTTTATCTTTTAATTCATTGTCAGAGAGGGGTTTCTGGAATTCTTTCAAATAATCTGGAACAAAATCTCTATTATCATATTGATTAGTTTCCCAGTTTAAGAAATCTCTGAACTCACTGTCCTTTTTTCCAATCCATTCAGTAAAACCTGAAAATGATAAATTTTAAAATAGAAGTAAAATATATTACTTCAAAAAATGTCGTTTTCACTCTCAGGAATTTTAACCCATGTATTCAGCATATCTAAACAACCCTGTACTCAGATCAAGTGTCAATCGGTACTGACTAATTTCAAAAATCATATTTTAAGATACATTGAGTCATTTTAAAGCTTAAAAATACTACTGAAGCCACATTTTACTTTCTTAATTATTTTTCTTTAACCCCTGTGAGCACATAAAACAAAGTTCCGCGAAGGCACCAGAGCCTATATATAGGCTTTTTTTCAATGTTGATTACAGAAAACCCAAGGTAGTTGGAGTTTCAATTTTTTTGCATAAGGAAGTTGAAAGGTTATATTTTAGCATCCCATATTTTAAATTCTAAAATTTTGATTTTGAGTTCTAGAAAATTTAGTGACAAGAGCAAGGTAGAGCATATCACGTAATACAAGCTCACAGTGGTGTTCACAAATTATTTTGCTTTCGGAATAGATGTACAAGGATCTGGCTTACGTCATCGTTTGGTCCAATTTGATCTGTATATGAAGTAATATAAAGTAATTTTTAAATAGGTCTAAAATTTTGATGAAAAAATTACGATTTTTCATAAAAAATGGTTATTTTTCCCTATAAAAGCAGATAATTGCACTTTTAATATTATTTCTAGGTCGATATACTAATCAAGTAACTCTGTGGACAATTTTTAATTGCTAAAATTAATTTTTAAATAAATAAAAATTTTTCGTGAAGTACTTTGAAAAATCAAATTTTTCTTCCTGAGCTAGGTATGATCAACATAGGACAACATTTTGAAGCTCAAACCAATTTGTACAGATGAAAATTATTTAAAACATTTTCAAATTTACGAAATTTTTTTTTATTGGATTTACTATCAAAAACATAAAATTGTCGTAACTTGATAATTTGAAGAAAAACGGTGATGATTTTAGTTTGACATATCAATATAGAAAATACCGCCTTAGAATTCGGATTCTAAAAAACCTTATCGCAATACTCTGCGACCGTAATTTCGCTGGCAAGAGTCATTTGATCAGTATCGCGCGAGTGAAAAATCAAACAAAAAAATCAGAATATTTTTTTCTTATTAATCAAAAAATTGATGAATTCTCCGAATTAAAATTAACAGCAGCCGCACTTTTGGATATTTCACTGTTCCGGATGTGTAAATAACCTGCCGAGAATTGTTTTGCTCTTCCAGGTGATACAAAAATCAAACAAACTAGTTGTCAAAAAAAGTTAAAAAACACAGAAATTATGCCAAAAATAAAACAATTCAGTTTTTACAAATCGATTAAAAATTAAATGTCAGAATTTCAGGATTCTTATTCTCAAGGTGATGAAATTGATATCGTTACAAAATTATTTTGTTTGCTTTGTGTTTGTGAAATAAATACAATTTGTTCTGAGCGCTCCAATTTAAAAAGTAAATATAGTCAAACCTATTAGGAAATAGTATCAATTTACTCTTGTTTTGTAGAGTAAAGCTTCANACAAACAATACACTCGGGCCATGTGACATGTCATGACATGGGGGTTTTAGTTTTTGAGTCAGCTCTTAGAACGGAAGTTAAAGGTTATCTGATATTTTCGTTAATGCGTATTTATTTGCTGCAAAAGTAATTTAACCAAAGAAAATTAATTTGTGGCTTCAAATTCAGTCCATGACTTTTTAAGTCAGGGGTCCGCAGTGCTCCGACTTGGCACACGACCAGGGGTTAATGATCGGTTCGAAAATTTTTGACCCCAAAATCAAATTTGCTCGGCGATTTGGTTGGATAGAGTTTTTCCGATTAACTTGGTTGCGGACCCCTGAATCAAGTTACCTTCCTGAATTAAAGAAAATGAATAAATTACAAATGCATCAGTTTCCTTTGTAAATACACCCGAACTGGGTCACCCAAGTTATTAAGTTTTTCTAATTAATAGAACGTTTTGGCCTTTTTTGATTGGATTCAGGCTTTTTTGTTCTTGTATAAATATGAAATTATTTTTGGATAGTTGATTTGTTTGTCTGTGTAGAAAATAAGATAGAATGAAAATATGTATGGAAGATACTGCGACTGATAACGCGACGCATTGTCTAGATATCTTGCCCTTCTAACTTACCTGAGTCTCAGGTCCTGATATTTGAACCGTTTTTACAAATGCTATCTCTCCCTGACTATGTCTATTCCCATAACAAAATCAGTCTTGTATAAGGCCAAAACGTTTTATTTATAGAATATAATGTCTTTGGCAATATAAATTATATTATATAATATAAAATAATTAAATGAATTATTTAACACTCAAAATACAAGTCATTTTATTTATCGGGTTTATTTTGATTAATTTCA
The DNA here is from genome assembly GCA_004367855.1 of Oikopleura vanhoeffeni. Taxonomy (NCBI): domain Eukaryota; kingdom Metazoa; phylum Chordata; class Appendicularia; order Copelata; family Oikopleuridae; genus Oikopleura; species Oikopleura vanhoeffeni. The sequence continues at coordinate 40,464 of SCLH01001285.1, read as the reverse complement.
GTTTTTAATAGTTTCAATAAAGACTTACCAAATATAGGGATTTTCAAAGACCAATATTAGAGTTCTTATATTGTAACGTTGAAACTTGTCTCTTATCAAACTTTATTTTCGCAACGTTCTTCTAAGCATCTCGTTCAAATTTCAACAATGAGTTTTAGACCGATATCCTATTTTACCAACGGAACTCCATTCCAAAAAAAGATTACTCTCTATAGCGCGAGTTCGAATTCCCACTAATGTTGTCTTAGTGATATGCTTGAGTGATTTTTACACCAATCAAATTTAGCGCTCCCAATATCAAGCACCCCTGCTATAATCATACTCAAGACATCACTAAGATAACATAAAGTGGGATTCGAACCACGCGCTGTGATAGAGATAGTAAACGTTTTTGAGATGGAGTTATGTTGTTAAAGGGATATACAAGGGAGTTGAATTCCTTGACAGCGTAGTAAATGAAATACTTTTGATCGTCGTAGTAGAATTGAGGATAGAATAAAGTTTATGTTTAAATATCAAATATATCAGAATTAAAAAATCCTTATGAAATGTGTGCTGAGAAAGAGTTTATTTTTTTCATGAAAATGAAATTAAGCAGCGACGATAAATGTTTCTCACAACGAAATATCATTAACAATAATTCATAAAGCATAATTAATAAACTTTACACAATTTTATAAATTACATTGATGTGATATTGGAGATGATATTTAGTTTTATTTAAGATAAGGTATTTCAGATAAATGATGAAGATAGCGATTAACCTGTGTGAGCATATAAAAAATATCATTTCCGACATTTTGTCTCATATTTTCTGTCATTTAAATATTTGAAAAACATATGATGCTGTGAGAAAATTTCACTTAATTTTGATGTTCTTAGAACATTGTTCTAGAACAATAAGTCTAGGTTCAATCTTAGGCTTAATTAAATGATCAAAATTAATAATTGAAATAGAAGGTTTAAAAATATATCAGAACAAATATTCATGAAACGAAATAACCATTGAGAAAAAATATGATATCGATGTCCATTCGAGCAACAATTTAAAGAAATGAATTCACTTAATAAATATATTCAAAAGTTTTTCTTTAAAACTTACTCAATCAAATACATAAAAAAAAAATGAAAAAAATACAAATTTCGAGATCGAATATTCTAAAACTAAATTACATTTTTTGGCCTAATTTTATTTTAAGCTTCTATTTCCTGGTAGCCTTTCAGCAGTGCCTACCCTTTTATAAACTTTTGTTAATTGAACATAGGTCCTTGTCATGGCAATTACTTTTTACAGTTGATGACGTTTTTACTGATAATTTTCCAACTAAAAACCGATGTTTATGTTTGTCTTTTACTCAACTGCCAAAATATCAGAAAAAACTCAGCTCTTTTGCGCATCCAAAAATTAAGATTTAAACTGGCGTTCAATTTTATTCTAATTCAATTAATTTCGATAAGAAATAATAAAGTCCAAAAAAGAAAAACCACGAAAAAAAGTTAAGTTACTTTCAATAGTTTTGTGATGTTTTTCATTATTTTTGCCACCATACAAGTCGGTGTTTTTGGACAATTTCAGCTTTTTGGAGACGATGGATCCGTTTTAGTTGACGGAAGCCAATATGACGATTTTGGCATTTTCGATATTTTTGGAAATTCAATTGATGAGAACCCACAAGGTAAAAAAATTATATAAAAGAGAAATTTCAAGAGAGTTTCAATTTAATTTAAGATAATATCAATTTTTGTCAACAAAACTTTGAAATTTATTTTTTCGAAAACACAACTAACGGAAAAATTTGATATATCAAAAACTACGGATTTCAGTTGTCCATAGCAGTTGAGGGGGGGGTGTTTTAAAATTCTGTAGATTATCCATCATATATTTTATCGGATAAAATCAGTTGGTAAGAAAATGATCCGATCTTTGATTCAACTTCCTCCAAACAGCGAGTCGATCCGATCGCATGATGCCGACTCTTTGTACGACTTTCATTTTCACGTTTTATGGCCACTGATAGGTCCATTGATATTTATTAAAATGATATATTTCAGGCATAAGAAATCAAAACAATTTTGCGAATATAAACAGTTAATTCAAATTTCCCATCAAAATGTCAAAGATTACATAAATTAATTGCTGTTTTCAAAATAAAAATGCGCATGTATTTGAACTGCGACAAAATCCTGGTCCAATAACTCGACTCCATTTTAATTTAGCAGGGTTGATCACCTCTGGCGTTTAAAGAAAATATTCCGAGATCATGATTTCCATAAATAAATTTGTCATCTTCAGATATACTTGATTGAATCAATGCTTTTAGCGTTACGCTTTGCACATAAAGTTTGACAAATATCCTAAAAAAACAGAAATAACCGCTGATAACCGACATTTTCTTTGACAGCTTTTCATTTCAGCGAAACCCGCGAGTATTATTTTAGTGGTACCGATTCCTGCCGAACGGCGCATCAGAAGTCGAAATTTACTTTCGGAGGTAACCAGCAAGGTTAAGGGCCTCGGTGCATTTTGGCAGATTTGCACTTTTTCAATTTTTTTTGTCTTCATCGGAAACTTTTTGCCACTTCATAATTTTCGAATAAAAAGTATTTCAAGCTTCAAAAAATGGTCTCGACCACCATCGAAAATTTAGATAATTTAATTACATATGATTTCTACGTCTAAATCGAAATTTCCTAAAAAAGACGAAAAAACAAAATATTAGCACATCGAAAGAAATATTTATTTTCATGAGTTAAATTTATTAAATTTTACGTGATGGATGGGTCGGCTCACCAATCAGGCAAGTCTCGGTGAAAAATTTTTTCTAATTATTTTTATTAAAGAGGGCTTAAGTATATTTCGCGCAAACCGTATTTTCATTCGAAAATGTATGATTCAGAGTATAAACAAGAGCGAAGAAACAAACCGTAGACATGTTTAAATATAGTGAAAGTAAGCATTTCTTATATTTTCAGCTGAGGATTCCAGAAAATTTAGTTAAAAAATTTTGAACCAGAAATGAGGAAAATTTTCAAAATATTTCGAAAAAGTTTCGACCAAAAATCTCAAAAAAGTGTCATATGATTTTTCAAATAGCATATNTTTTCATCAAGAGCCCATATTCGCGGATATCCGTATCTGTCAAAATGCACCGAGGCCCTTAAAGTAAAACTTGGGGTGAATCGGGTTAAAACGTACAAAGCCGGTTTCTTAAAAACCATAAGGTCTCAATAAATGATTTCACCACCACTTTCTGTTAAATTTCCTAAAAAAAATTTAAGAGGAGAAATTTTGTAATACGAAACCAATGGGGTCTCTGGTGTAGTTTTAAATTTTTACACAAAATTTTATTTTAAAATATTGAATTATAACCTCGAATTTATACTGAGCATAATGTCAAATTGATATTCAGTGTTATTTTGATGTTAGTACATTAATTATGTTTAAATCGGTAATGTCTTTACTATCAGCAACATAATGTTTAATGTCATAAAT
>SCLH01001285.1:19241-36789 GCA_004367855.1 Oikopleura vanhoeffeni | reverse complement strand
AGACTTGTTAAATAATGTTAAAATAATGTTTAATGTCATAAATAAATCGAAATTAAATTTTAATGTCAGAATGATTGAGAAATTAATTTTTAATTTCATTTTTATTGAAAATTGCAATTAGACTAGTTAAATTGGTACCATTGTGCTTTACCAATGCAACAAATTAATGGTCATTGTGTCCAAAAATTACTTCGTCTGGCGGCCAAACTATTTACACCTTATTTAATAATACCTCATCATTCAGCAGTGCCAAAAGAGGAATATAAATATTCTGCAAAAAACTGGGAAATTTCAAGTGCTTTGCTATTTTTGACATAATATAAACTTCAACTTATACTTAATCGATCCTAAATAAGAGCAAAATGATCATTGAAATTGTTATAGTCACCACTAGGCGGCAAAATATTGAATTCTAAGTTTGAAAAGTGTCAAAATATGAATTGTGCCCGAGCAGCCTTTGAAACTTTTTGAGCAGACGTGGAATTTAAACCTATGAATGAAAAATATATGATTTTTAGGTAGCGTCAGGACCACATTTTTTAACCGAAAACTACAGTAAAATTTTAGTCGATATTATCTTGTGAAAAATATGCTTTAATGGGGTATCAAACCCGGAGCACCAGGCCCAGAGGTTGGACCGCTAAAGTAGCTTTTTTTAACTGGGCTCACGGTTGGCCGCCGACTTTCAGTCATGTTTTTCGAAGACCATACCAGATATCAACAAACGGTTTGCTGCTATGTGTAGCCGAGTAAATTTGTGACGAGCAAAATTTTTTTCGCCGGTAAAAGATGTTCTAAACCGAAATTCCATAAGTTCGAATCTCAGTCAGCTCATTTATTTTGTTTATTTTTATGGGAATGTATGTAATCTTGATAATATTCGGTTGATATGTGGTAATTGATTTAACATAAACGTGCAAAGAACATTATTTCAAATTGATTGATTAATAGAATTTTTTTTGAAAATCTTGCTAATGTGCTTTAGAAAAACCGGTGATTCAACAGTTAATTACCGGCCAATCTGTTGAGCGATTAAAAAAAGAAAAAAAATATAGGCTGAAATCCCCAATGGCCTGTCCCGAGTTATACAGTTCGATTATGTATCAATTCATTATTTAGATATCCCTCAGGAAGTCAATTCATATTTCTATAGTAAGCCCGAGTGTCATTTGCACTTGAACTTAAATTACTGAAAACTTTAGACATAGCATAGCAGTTACATACTTTACATACATTACGGTGTTAAAAGTCCAGACACTATTCGCTTCCGTTTAATCATGTAAAAAATTGCAAGAATTTTTAGAGAGCGGTATAGACGGATAAAGTGTTGAAAATAACGACTTTTTCAAAACACTATTCTCCGCTCATATGAGTTAAATTTAATTTAATGTACGAACCTTATGAAAAACAAAATGGCGATAATCATTGCTGGTGGGAGTTGCGAATTCGTGCACTAGAATGCTCTTGATCGCAAAAAATATGACTATTCAGTCAATTTTCGTCAGATTTTTAAGTGAACAATGTTAAATACTTCGTTTTAAACACTTTGAACAACTGCCGCAGAAATTTATAATCCATCTGTAACGTAACAGGTTGCACTTTTACAATTAGTCAATAATTTTAACTTCAAACTAATCTAAAAAACCAGATCTCATATAGAAATCGACCTTGTAAATCATTTTGCAAGTTTTTAGACGGTCTATCTACTTAGGTTTCTGAGGAAGTGAATTCCGGTTTACAAACATCATTACGCGAACATGGTACACAAAAAAAATTTGCGTCGCCACAATTTACTCGGCTACAACATAGCAGCAAACGTTTTGGATATCTAGTATGGTCTTCGAAAAACAGACTGAGTCGCGGCCAACCGGGGCCAGTTAAAAAAAACTACCTTAGCGGTCCAACCATCTAGCTGGTGCTCCAGGTTGATACCCCATCTAGCAAGATAATTACCTTTACATATCAATATCGACGAAATTGTACAGTAGTATGTGTCGTTAAATAATTGTCCGGCCTGACGCTACCTAAAAATCTAAATATTTTTCATTATCAGCGTTTAAAGTCTCACGACAGATTCAATGTCATTTTGCTCTGTTAGATCTGATAAGTAAAAGTTGAAGCTATGACTATGTCAAAGAAATACAAAGCACTTGAAATTTCCCAGTTATTTTGGCCAGAATGATTGTGAATGCAGATATCATTTAATTATCTCCTTTATGTCCTGCTGGAGATGAGGAGTATTATAAAGGTTAGTAAAGTAAGATCGTTGGACGCCAGACAACGAAAGTAATTTTGGACACAATTGAAATAATTGTTATGCATGTTAAAAGCACAAATGGTACGAGTTGAACTAGTCCAATTGCCAATTATTCATAAAAATGAATTTAAAATTAATTCCCAATAATTAACCTAACATTGAAAAAATAAAAAATTTCGAAAATTATGTTATGTACATTAAAACATTTATATTGCTGAATATGAGGACTTGACCGATTAAGGGGTAAGTGTCCGCAAAAAAAGTTAGACTGAAAGTCTGAATAGAGCCAAAGGAAGACAAACGAGTTGTTGAATAGTCTACGTCGCTTTTCTGTCATGTTCTTTCCCACTCAGGGGCCAAGTCGAAAATGAGGTACAATTTAGTCCCCGTTATTAGATATCCGATAACTTCATTGTTCACAATACCTTAAAGTGGTGGATGTTTGGACGGTCGTGTACTATAGATTCGAAAACCGCTCTATCAGAAATTGTGTTTAAGTTTATTTATGTCCCTCATACAGTGTGAAAATAATACGTTCTACCATTTTCACTTACGTCATCAAAAAAATTACTACACGTATGAAAAAATGCTTAAATCACATTTTCAAAAATTCTGAAGGTTAATATATGCAAAACAAATTTGATTACGTATGTTAACAATTGTGAACGTATATTTTTCACAATTGTATGAGAAAAGAATAAGCATAAGTTAAAACAATTCTGATAGCACGCGTTTTAAAAAAAATGTCCGAACTGGGACCAAAAATACTTTTTAAAGGTTTACTACTGTATTTTATATATTCGAAAAACAAGCAAAATGATCTGACCCATTGAGAAGTCGCTTAATTTGACAACACAAATAAAGATATGATCGTGAATCTATTAAGGAGAAAACTGGTTCCTCGTTTCGACTTTGCGCTCTCGGTGGGAGAACTAGATAGAAAAGCGAGAGACTATGCATACAATCGTGTTTTGTGGTATCTTAGTATATAAGTCTGCAGATTTATAGCCTAAAGTTCATTCTGCGGACCACTACCCCCGTTAAACACCGATGATGTACAAAAAGCAAATTATATACACAATACAATTTGAGCATTAATGAATACATAAACAAGTTTGAAATCCAAAAAAGTTGACTGGGAAAATGTCATGTATGAATATGCTCTGATGCCAGATGAAGTTCAAAAATGAGACATTATGTAAGCTTCCAATTCAAATATACGTCTTTCTCAAACATTTTCTATTCGAAGAAAACCTGTATCGGTATCACATTATCTTCCGAGAAAACAAGTCTAGTCATCTGGATATAAAACCCAGAAAATAGTCTTGGCATTCTGTGAAACAGCTGCAAATCTGATTTTGGCTCGCCCAAGAACACTCTTCAAAGAAAAAGCGTATCTTACCCAAACGCGTGTGCCTAATCCAGAGCTTAATCGAAGTGAAGGAAAAGATGGCAAATGAGATTATTGTAAAGGGTAGAATTGATTATTAACACCTGGAAGCGGATTTATCTTAATTGTTGAAGCCTACTTGGTATCCTTAACATCACCTACACATTTAGTAGAAAATCAGCAATTCGACCAAGACTATAGATTCTGGCTTAATACTGCGTGTAACATTTTTCGTTTTTAAGGTAAAATTTAATAATCAGACTCAATTATGAATGAATAATAAAACCAGTATCGAGTAGGTACAATCCTCGGAGATAGTTTGGAGACTGCTGCGAAATATTCTGGCTACTGATGATGATACAGTGAGTAGGAAATAATGTCTTAAGAACACTAATGTAAAATTGAATTTTTTTAAATTTGCCTATGTTATAATTTCGCATCTATAACAAAAAACCCAGCACCTTACTTAACATTATTGGAAGGTTATAACCTCCTCACCACCCACTTGACATATATACATATATGTTTTTTAGCGAACAGAATCAAGTGTCGCCGAGGAATCGTCCTATAATTTGGGAAAATGCTCCGAATGGTTGTACTTTTTGTTCGCACCCCGAAATAAAACACATACTAGGCAAAAAAAATTCCTAGGACCAAAAACGGCGCAGAAGATAGTTATAGGACCTAAAATCCAATGATCATAAGTTGCACGTTATATTTCCCAAAAAATATTCTAAAATCCTTAAAATTATTAATGTGTGTGAAAACGATACATATGACAAAATTCTGACAAGCCAGTTGATGTCGAGGAAATATTTAGATATTCATTAATTATTAGTGAGTCGTTATTTGATTTATGAATTAATATAGGGTAGCATTATTTTTACCGTAAAGTTATTCATGAACTGAATAGATATGACCATACCAAGGAATCTCATCGTGCAATTATTTTTCAGAACACAATCTAGAACAAAAAATCTAGGAATTTTCAAAAATTCGAAATTTTTTTGCATTAACCCGCATAAACTGTTATTCCAACCAATAATGAGCATTTTATTGGTGAATCATGACCCACCGAAAACGGATGCATGACATTTAAAATTATCCGGAAATGTCTTATCAGATCGAATCTTAGCAAAGTCAATATTTTTAAAGCATAGATGGTATAAGCCTGATATCATTTGACGCGATTGGTTCAATAATATTTTGATTACCGCTGTAAGCAGCAACTTTTTGATCAGTGAAATCTCAGCGTACAATCGAGTCGACGTGGTATTTGTTTCCCAATCAAGAGAACTTGTTTTTCGAACTTTCATTCCGTACGTATTATAGTACATATAGTAATCTAAGCTCGGTGGAAATTTCAAAATCCGGCACAACATATTCCAGACGAACACAACAGGTCAGTGCTACCTGAGTCGAAAAAACCGCAGTATCTGAACCATCCCCTAGAGAATGATACTTTGGAAGAACGAAAATATGGTCAACAAATCGGCAGTCAACAAGCATGATTCAGAAAATATCAAGAGGGAAATTCAGAAAAAAAATGCTCCAACTATACATAACCTCACTCTTCCGTAGCTCTGTGCTAAATATTTCAAGACGCTTTGTATGTAGGGGCTAAAAGAAATCTCGATTTGGAAAAACCGTTTAGTGCTCTCTAGAATAATCACTCAGCCCTAGGTGGTGATGGTACAAAGTTGACTTTGAGACATGTGAATCGTTAACGAAGCGCTAATCTAAAAACCGCAGTATCCTCAAAGAAAAACAATTTATAATAACCCTAGAATTTGTCTCGAGGGCGTGATTGAAAAGGTACCAAAAAGCGCTCACCCTACCCTTAAAGAATAATTTTTTGCAATATGTTATGAAACATCAAAGAGAAAAAATATTTTTCAAACAATTATTCTTCCGAAAGAATTGGAACGGCAATTTACTATTAGATCATTCTAGCCTTGAGATCTCAATAAGTAAAAAATAACTAAATTGTATTTTTCCATTTTCCCAGATAAGCGTCGCTCAAAGCCGTATATATCGAAAATATGAACTATAGCCCTTCTTTTATCAGGCCGTCATAACGTAGGCAGTTTTCAATCACATCATCACGATGTCGACTTGATTCAAGAATCCGCATTTCAGTGTTCAGTTTCTCAAAAGTTATGACCGCCTGATAATAAAAAAGGCCACTAGCATCATTTTCGCGATATAGGCTTTTGGTGTGAGGCAAGTTCTGCGGTGTGAGAGGTTTAAAATAAAATAGTTGGATTGTTTTATGCAAAAATATTTTTTTTAATCACTTGCTAATAAATTTTCAAAAAATAATAAAATTTTTGCCACTTTTCTGTGCACGTAATACTTCTATGTTAGTTTTCCGAAAATTTTTTTTCTTGGTTTAATATTAACTATTAACTAAAATGTAAAACAAAAACTATAGAATTATGTTTTTTTTTTTTTTTTTTTTTTTTTTTTTTTTTTCAAGATAACTTTTCTTGAACATTGTCAAAAAACTTAAGGGGTTAAGGTTATGTTTCATTTTTCATTTCTCTGTAAAAAAAAAAAAAATATCTGAAAGAAAATACGTTCATCCTTTTTAAGAACCATTTTTAATTTTTTGCCCCATCCAGGGGGGGCGGGTTTCTAAAAACTCGTCGATTTTTTAGCCCCAACAATTGGCGGTTCTTGTATTAATTCGAAAAATATTTGTACATCATTCGTATGTANGTAAAGTATGTAACTCTATCATGTCTAGTTTTTCAGTAATTAAGTTCCAAAGTCAAAAATGACCAAAAATCCTTACCCTGACCACCCCCTTAACATAAACGTGCAAAGAACATTATTTCAAATTGATTTATTTATAGATTTTTTTTTGAAAATCCTCCTAATTTGCTTTAGAAAAACCGGTGATTCAACAGTTAATTACCAGCCAACCTGTTGAGCGATAAAAACAAAAAATCTGGTCTGACTTCCTAAGAAAAAAGTTTTTCGGGAAATTAAGACAACTTCCGGAAACCGAAATCCCCAATGGCCTGTCCCTAGTTATACAGTTCGATAATGTATCAATTCATTATTTTGATATCCCTCAGGAAGTTAATTCATATTTCTATAGTAAGACCGCAAATAATTTTTTTCTTGTCTAATTTTGAACTGAATTTTTACTGCCCAAAGAAAATTTCAATTTATAAATTTATTTTTTTGTGCTAAATACCATGATATAAAAACAAGATCTTAAGATATTATCTTAATTTTATTTAATAATACGTATCATATACAGTATTTTATATACTGTATATAATATATCAAATATACTGATCATTTCTTTTATTTAATGTTATCGTTAAGCAGAGCAACAAGTCTTTTTGCATAAAAACTGTTAAAAAATGCTTAAATATACATCGTTAAGCTTACAAATTAATTGACATTGTGGACATTATGTGAAAATGATCTAATTGACATTGCAAATAAATTTAAATTTTGACATTGTGTGCATAATTTCAGAATATTTTTCGAAAGATCGGGCGCCAGGGGAAAATTTCTCCTCATAATGTAGTGGAAAAAATGTTTAATTTTATTATCAACTTAATTTTTAGTAGATTAATCTAAAGCGATCAGATATTTTTTATTGGTCACACAAAACCAGATTACAAAAGTAAAAAAAAAAATTCAAACCTAAGTACAGTTGTCAAATCAGTTTGATGCTTTATATTAATTTTTTTTTAAATTGGGTTGTCAAATATAGTATATATACGTTTTTATTTTGACGATCAGAAATACAGAAATATATATGTATAAAAAGTACATAATATTTCTGTATTTCTGATCGTCAAAATAATTTATATTATATGCTATTAAAAAAGAATTTTGATCAATAACTTATTGACAATAAGGGATTCGAAAGTAAGGGTCAAACCCGAACGCGCAACACCGGGCTTTGAGATCACATTATAATAACGACAAACATTTTTTGCATGTAGAAACTTGAGAAGTAATAAACATGAAAAATGTTTTTGAGTTCTTTAACGAACACGTAACCGGATATCACTGACATCATATCAGTCATAGAAATTGCGCATTAGCACCGTTATAACCGTTTTTGCGTTAACTGGCAATTACCCGTTAACTGGACTATCGGAAAATCCACCTCTGCGCAGTGCACACCAGATATGGCCGAAACCTACGGTTTTGAAATTCTCGAAATCAGGACAACATTGACTCAAAACCTGAAGCCATATTGTCTTAATGTCGAAAAAGTAGTATAATTTATGAAAAATCGAAAATTCGAAAAGGTAATTTTTGGCTATATTTTCGGTCTGCATGAAGATGGTGTCATTATATGCCAAAATTAGAGTAATTAAAATGTTATTCACAAAAAGCGAATTTCGAATTATTTAAAAGTAATAAATCTGTAGTTTCAATAAATTTAAACGTCCCGTTCCGTTACAGCTCAACATTGTTGCATTCCTCACATTTAAATAAAATCTCATGGAATATATACAGTGATCCATTTGGATACAAAAAGTATGAATTTCTTCCACCGAAGAAGTCGACGGATTATTTTCCCTACGATTAGGTTGAAAAGAAACTGATGGCGAAAGATCGATTTTTTCATCAAACGGTACAAGCTGAGTCTGAGATTTCAGAAATGAATTATTTGGTGAGAGTGAAGTCACTTTCCCTAGAAGAAAATTAATATTATGTTGAGGGTCATTTGAAACCAGTGGTTTTTCGTCAGATGTTTCTGATAAGTTTGAGTCTGAAGAAGACCAATCTGAATCTGATGTTCCACCCCATTCTAGAGCATTAACTGGGGGCATTGAAAAATTTGGCATCAAATCTTTTTGATCAAAATCAAACATTCCATTGTTAGATTTTTTTTGTTTTTGTGAGAAGACCTCGCTGGCTTCAGAAGAATCCATTTCGACAATATTTGGACCTTTTTTCAGGAATTCAGTATCAATCCAAGAGGTGATGTATCTGACAATATTTCGATGAGAAAATTTTGTACCAATTTCAACTTCATTCAACATTTTTTTCGANGCTGTGATTATTATTTTTTGTAATTTGAGACTATCCAATGTGTGGAATTGTAAATAAATAAATTATTTTTGCAAGCAAATCCGATGTTCTAAAACTAGTTATTCGATAGGAAAAAACTTTTTTTTGACAAGAAAAACAATACCGAATTTGAGACCGTGGTTAAAAATAACTACTGCACTCACAATCCCCTTAAGAGTTCATTTTGCGAAATCATTCTATAATCTCAAAATACAATTTGGCATCGAATGATATCCATTAACTCCCGTAGTGGCCGACAATCTTTGGACCCGTGTGCGTTTGAATTAAGGGGGTACTGTGCTTTCTGAAAAAAAATTTTTCAAGATTTGGACTAAATTAATACGGCCAAAAAATCACAATGGCGTTGGTCTCGCATCTCTCAGACCTCTAGTTCGGCGTCTAGGAGACAAAACGTGAAAATCACTTTTTATGACTAACTATATATTCGATTACTAAAATTAAGTTTGCATAATTATTGACTGGCAAAGAGTTTTTATCCGACCGAGCCAATTTTTATAAGATGATCTGGTTCGGAAAATAAAATTTTTATCTAGCGAACAAAAAGTACTGAAAAATCGGCTCGGTTGAATGAAAGCCCTACCTATGATCAGCTCATGCATAACATAAAATTACAAATCGGATGTGTCGTTACGAAAAAAAATGGCTTTAGATTTCGTAAATTAAAAATGCTCAAATTTCTTGTACGTTTTTTTTAGTTTTTGACAAATTTTGATCTGAATTCAGTAAATTTGATTCATTATTTGAAAGAAAAAAGCTAGTATCTAATGGACTATCGGGTGCTGATACAGAAATAGTATCTCTGAGTTCACTTAGCTGATTTATTTCAGTATCCCTGGCTCTTAATTTTGATGCTGAATATTTCGTAAATTGAAAATGCTCAAATTGTTTCGTCGTTTTTTTTTAAATTTCGACATTTTTTAATAATGAATTTTTTCAGAATTCCTACATTTGCTTCAAAAAAATAGCGCCTCAGGGTTCAAATTCTGAATCCCTTAGTCAACTAAATTCGGACGTTCGAACTGTACTCTGCATGAGATCAACCTTTCAAAAATCTTTGATCAAGTCTAAAACGGTACCGATACATTTTGTCAGCAAAATGGTTCGCAAGCAAATAAGGCGCGGTAAATTTTTTTAATAACCGTTACATCTGCTATAATCTGCGATAAAAATCAGTTCCAAAACTTAGTTCAATAATTAATTAGAAAAGATCATACTATTTTTTGGGTAATGATTAAGAGAAATAAGTATTTTTTGTATATCGAACTTAAAACAGAAAAAAATATCGTTTAATTTTCTAGTGCGATAAGAACGTCGTTTTTTTCGGTAACCACACATACGATTCTTAATTTTATATTATACATGAGATGATCTTAGGTAGGGCTTTCATCCAACCGAGCCGATTTTTTTCAGTACTTTTTGTTCGCGAGATAAAAATTTTATTTTCCGAACCAGATCATCTTATAAAAATCGGCTCGGTCGGATAAAAGCTCTTTGCCAGTCAATAATTATGCAAACTTAATTTTAGTAATCGAATATATAGTCAGTTATAAAAAGTGATTTTTAACGTTTTGTCTCCTAGACGCCTAACTAGAGGTCCGAGAAATGCGAGACTACCGCCATTGTGATTTTTTTGGCCGTATTAGTCTAGTCCGAATTTTGAAAAAAAAAATTTCAGAAAGCACAGTACCCCCTTAAGCATTATAACCAAAGATTCATTATCAACATATATTTTTACCAAAAGACGAGAGATATCTATAGTGGTATGGTACCAATATGAAGGATCAGTTAACGCCAAAAATTTCTGGCATTGTTTTCCATCGCTTTCATCAGAAAAAAACAAACTGAACTTAGAAGCTGCGCGTTCAAACTAGTTCGACTGGTGTATTAGTCGTTAAATAATGGTTAGAATGAAGATTGATGAATCAATAGGCATCAATATTTCAAATGTATTTTTACCAAGTCCTTTGCAAATGTTAAGTACTGCTGCTAATATTTATGTTTTTGCTGATTCAGCAAACTCTGCAGTTGAAAAGTCTGAGAGATCAAAATACCGCACGCAGTAATTAGATCATCGCTGCTAAAGTTTGTCAATATTGAAAATCACTTCCAAGAATAGTATTCATTGGCACAATTTCGTTCTCGTTTAGGCCTCGCCATTTATTCCCACCTCAAGAGCTAAATTGTTAAAGCCTAGTAAATTTTCGGAACCAATTTCTGAGAATTATGTTTTCACAGGTCTGGAATTTTGATGAGGAACCGAATACACATTCGAGACAACACATAGTCGCTTTGTTTATTCGGCAGGTAACCCAGAATCCCACGAGAATCGTCATTATCAATTGGTCCGAATAAAGTTTTTGTAATATGTGCTTCTCTCTTGGAATTTGATTCATTGTGAGCTTATTTCACGAACCATTTTCTTTTAATCCCAAGGGTATTAAATTGCAATATAATGCGGGATGTATTTTGTAAAGATCAGTTGAAGATAAACTCTTGATTAACCATGCCTACGAATTATAAAAGCATTAGATATTGTCTCGAATTTAATTAGAAACCCCCTTTCGCATAATTGTTTCTGTTGGTTCAGGTGTTGGAAAAACTAAATTTGTGAAAAATAGTGGTCATACAAACGAGTTTCAACAGAGAACAATTAATGGAATTGTTTACTGCCTATCCAGAATACTTGGAAAGAGATACCAACAGAGTTCGATTTTCCATGTCACTATTTTCATGGAATGGCCTGATCCTCAAGTTTTGTCATCTCTAAAAAGTGGATCCTTTGCTTATTCTAGAGATATGAGACCGAAGTAGGAAAATGCGAGAATTTGCAAATTATTTTCTGTTATTGCGCGAAAGAAGATACATTTCGATTTTTCCTGATCGTTCAAAACATTTTCACCGTGGAAAAGAGTTTCGTAATATTCGATAAACTGTAAGCCCGAATCGTTTTGTTTAAAACTGGGTCGTCGGTTCAAATCGGGAGTTTACTAAGAAGAGCTCGAACTTGTAATTTGATCTCCAAAAACATCATTAAACAATGCCATGGCGGAAAAATTTCATTTATATATTCATTGATATTCACCCAAAGAAATCAGACACTGATTTTGGAAGTATAAGAGGAGACATCTTTTCAGAAAATTTCTTTGTTTATTTACAAAATGAATATGGTAGCTCATGACCAAAAGAAGATTTTAACAAATATTTAAAAAATTATCGAGGCTGATAAGGAAAAAATTAAAGCAAATCAAAATGATTACAAGGTCTAAAAACCAAAATAAAACTTCCAAATCTGGAATGACAGAGAAACAAAAGCGTAAACGATCCACTCCCGAATCATCAACAAGTTTCCGAATACAGAATCTGAATAATCAAGATGCTTTAATTCAGGTTTTACAGATCTTTGGCTCAACCAGGGTCGTTTACAAAAAAAAATTCAACGGTAATCTAAAATCTAATCATACGCATCTATTCTATAAACCCAGAAGAAAAATTCAAACGTAGACGAATATTTACTCATCTGCCATCACAAATTATCCAGATGTATCTTTCGGGACTTCGGAACAATACTCTGGAAGCAATTAGGGCTACAACTAAATTTAATTGGTCATTGATTGCTTCCTCGAAAAAAATTTGGCTACGAAACTCAAGAACAAAGGACGGAAATGTGAACTTCTGAAGCAATAGAGAGAGAGAGAATGTGAAGAGTTGGCCTCCACAATGTTTATCTTTGATGAAGGTCTAGAATTTATAACAAACAGTGTGACATGTTGTTCTCGCAGTACAATATACACTCTTATTTAATTAAAACTTCTACAAAAGCAGTGCCGCAAGAAAGAGCAATTCGAACTATTAAATAAGCCTTAATTTTGGTAACTATTTCAACAGAGAAGAACTCAAATAAGATAGGTAGATTTATAGTTCAAGTTCAAAAACAATATAACATACGTTTCATCGAATCATCAAACGTAAAACCAAAATGAAGTCACGGGGTAGAAGAATCGGAAAAAAGTATTTAAGGTGATGTATCCTGAAATTCACGAAGAGTTAATGCAAGCTGAAGGAGGGAGACCAAAGTCAGAGTGCTCTTAATAAAGAAATATTTAGTAAAGGTTATACCTAAAACCTGTAGAAGAAAATTTGAATACGATTCAAACTAATTACCAAAAGGTGGGTTTGTTGGTACAAAATAAAGATCATACTGGTTAATTATATCCGAAAAGTAAATACTTTATAATTATGAATTTGTAGCTCGACCATGAAAACATTAGCCATAGTGCAACCCTATTGATGGTGTTATAAATATACCTTAAAAAATGCTGTATTGTGACATTGGTTTGTTTCTATCACCTTCCATATATCTGGTCGAATAAAGTCGATCAATTTTATAGAGATTTGGAAATTTCTTTCTTTGTGATCAAGTAGATTTCAACTGTGCGAATATCAAACGATTGTTACTGGCGAATTTGTACCCCTTAATAATTTCGAATCATGAGACACCAAGATGTATATACGACTCAGAATTGAAACAATATTATTTTTTTCCTATCGATCAACGGATAAAAAGTTGACAATTAGAATAATGATCAATTATGGCCCACTTTATTTGGCAAAAACTCCAGATGGCAGGCAAACTCCGCAAAAATGCACAATTTGCTTCAATTACGGCCAACAAGATGGCGACGCCACTGAAAAAAGTATATATCAATTGGTATCAATTTCTAAATTCCTCATTCATAAATGCAGAAAGCATAAGCCTGGCCGGAGTCGTAAACTTAAAAACACCAAGAAACGTTTCCTTATTTGGAACAGGGTAAGAAAATTCAGGAAAAGATGTACGAAGA
Organism: Oikopleura vanhoeffeni; assembly: GCA_004367855.1. Taxonomy (NCBI): domain Eukaryota; kingdom Metazoa; phylum Chordata; class Appendicularia; order Copelata; family Oikopleuridae; genus Oikopleura; species Oikopleura vanhoeffeni. The sequence goes on along the minus strand of SCLH01001285.1, from coordinate 23,228 downwards.
CGAAATAAATCAAAACTAAAAAGCGTGAAAAAATTATTTAGAAAGCTTTGCAATAAACGAAGTCGAACATCTTAAAATTAATAGCTATCCGTCATTTATGGTAGTAACCTTGAGAGAAGGCGTAATACAGGTACTCATTGGATATCTCTGGCCATGTAACACAATGCTATTTTTGTTTGTGACCCTAAGAACATTACTACCACGGATATATTTCCTGCTAAACTAAATCAAATTTTTTATACCGAATAAGTTATCATAAACACTCTTCATAAAACCGGCAGAGTTACAAGAATTATCATCGATAAATTGTGGTAAATTTTTGTGATTTACTTTATAAAAATAATGTCTTTTCACAGATAACTTTGAAAATTTTTAAATCTTCATTTTCCACTGACTACATATTACATGATTTGTTTATCAAATTTAACTTAGCCTGTTAACCCTTTACTGTTATTGGATAATAAAGTTTGTATGAAGAAAATATTTGTCAATTTTATCGCACCGCAAATATATCTTTTTGTAATATTTCAAGATGAGCCTAGACCACCGCCTTACAAGATAGAGTTTAGAGTTGCTTTGCCAAAAAAGAGCTAAAAATAGGGATAGAAAAAGGAAAAAAGGGATAAAATAAAGTCGGCAGCAGTGAGCTATGATTTAAATAGGAATAAAAAGGCAAACAAGGGATAAATAAAGTCGGCAGCAAGTGAGCTATGGACGGGCTTGAAATTGTTGTTTGAAATTACGAAATAAAACAAAATTGCTTCGCAATGTTATCGCTTTCATTCGAAAAAAAGAATAAAGAAGTCATTTAAAAAAAGAAAGAGTTATTGATTAAAAAGGGGCGCAGGGATACGCTCAAACTTTATGGGCTAGGATACATTTTGCCAGTTACGAAAGCTAGGGATACATTTTTAAAGTTACGAAGATAGGGGTACATTTTTGAAAGTTACAAGCTAAGGTTACAGAAACATGGGGGCAAATTTTCGTAAAATCAAATTACGAATTTCAACTATACGATTTATTTCGAATAATAATTCACTGAAATTACATCGTAATGTCGGGGGATTTTTAGTGCTACTAACACTTCATCTCAATAAAATTTGGGGTGTTATAGGCGGCCATTTCAATCGATAATTAGGATTTTTTTAATAAATAAAAGCAATTGAATGTCATTATTTTCCCTACAAAACCTGTACAAAACTTTTTTTCGAACAATTTGTTCATGACAAAAACTTTGATATTCAAACGGTAATTTTTATTATCCAAATTGCATCGTTAAAAGATTCTAATTTCGGCTCAAGTGATAAGTGTTGTTGGCTCCTCCTTCATAAGATACTGATCGCTAGTTCATGAGGCCTTTGGGGGTTTTGAAATGGTACAAATTGATTTGGGGTGATAAATTTATTATCAAAAATTCGAATTTTTCATAAATGAAGTTCAAAAAATACCGTGCTTCAAATTTGACCCAACTAACACTCAAAGATATGCGTCGACTTGGACGTAGAGCCAAATCCTTTCTCTGATGTTTCAGCCTTAGTCTTTGAAAAATGAAGCACTTTTGCTTTCCGAATTTTCTCATGAGATAAAAAACTTTATATTTTTAGTTTTATTTGTTCTGTGCCTAAGAGATAGAAATAAGCAGCACTAAATGAAAAGAAAACTCACAAAAAGTGTGTTTTCTAATTATATCAGGAAATGTGTTTAAGCTTTTGAAAAGCCTTGGCGTAGGAAATAGACGAGTAAGTGCACGTGCCGACGACCATTTAACACGTGAATCCTCTCACTGAACTTTCTAACACTAAAATAGATGATAAATATTCCAAAAATTTAAGAGTCCATGTTTCCTAGAGAATTTTGTTCAAAAAATTCATTTTTTTGCCAGCTTTGATACCGGCAATTGGTGAGTGTGTAATATTTTAAAATTTTAAAAGCAATTAACCCTAAATTTGGTTACTTATCACTTGTTTTGTGAGAATCGGAGAAAATGAGGAGGATTAAATTTTTCTCATGTCACATTTGATGACTTTTTTTATAAACATTTTTTCACAAATTGTTTTATAGAAACTGTACCTGTAGTTGGTTGAGAAATTCTCTGAATAATTGATTATCATTAAAAATGTATGTTTAATAATGAATTTTCGGGGTATATGCTTGATTTAAAACGTCCGGTAACGGAAGAAAGTTTTCTCATTTGTTTTTAAAAAGGGTTTAAACGGCGCCTGAAGCGCCGCCCTCTGTTTCCAATTTCAACCAACCTGGTCGCACTCAACAGTCTTCGGCCACAATCCTCAACCCACGCATGAATAAATAGGCTGGCCAAGGATTTCGGTATAGATGACATAGAACTGAAATTTTGGGAGAAACACTCCATAATACTACCCAGACGAGAAATTTTTGCAATAAAGATTTTTTCATTTCAACTCGGAAGGGGTACAAAAAACGTTTTGTTTGACTCACACCATGCGGGCCAAATGGCGATTTCATTTTATCTTTGACAAAATACTACCCATGGCGGTTTGATTTGTTTAAATTTAAAATTTTGCCGGCAAAATGCAATCTACTTGTTTTAGATGTACAAGGGGTACCATTATCAGTAGACCTTCAAAACTGCTCAATCTACCTTTAAAATAGGTATCATTCGATGCCCAAACTGAATTTTTTTAAAATTTTTAGAATTATGAAACGATGCCTTAAAATGACCTCTTTTAGGAGCTACGGGCTGCTAGAAAGGCCGAGTTTTATAAATTGAAAAATTATCCAAATTCTTAACTCCCGTAGTGTCTTTTGCGCCATCGTGGCGCCATGGCATTAATGCGCAATTTTAAGGACCCTTAAATCATGTATGAATGAAAATTCACAAAGTGATCGATCGACTATTTTGGATAATTGACGTTTGTGCGTTTTTTTCCGAAATTTTTTCAAACTGTATTACAGTAACTTATTTTTTGCAAAAAAAAATTTAAATCATCAAAAAGGCTTTTGAACGGGAAATCAGAAAAATTCTAAGGCTTTTTTCTATTACACATAGCCCCAAAATGATCACGTGACCGTATATTCAAGGAATAAGGTTGGTAAAGCTAGTACTGGTTTTTTTCCCAAATTACTTATCAATTTTTTAAAACAAGTGAAGTGGTTCTTAGAAGTTTTGAAGAATTTTTTTTTCTATTAGAATCAAAGTCAAAACAAACGATTCACGTGACCTGCAAATTAGGAAATAAGGTTTTGGTTCAAGTACACAAATTACGATCAAAGTACGGTCGAAAAATTTTTTTGGCCAATTAACACCTTTCAGAGTTTTGAACATAATAATATTTTCAAAAAAAACTCACGTGAATCTATTTTTCGAGAAATAAGGATTAATTTAATCGACAATATTTCCAATCTATTTTGTGGATTATTTCGTCACGTCATTTTTATTCGGACTTTAGTGTAATGTGAAAAAAAGTCTAAAAAGTCGACCCTGGAATTTTTTTACGTATTCCTAGTACTTTTTTCAAATTACTGTACTATGTTTTTTTTTCAAAAGTAAATCAAAATCACACGTGGAAAACCCCTCAAAGATATTGTAACGAATTTTCTAAGACTTTTGCTCTAAGATGACTATTGCTTATATGGCCTCCGGTTTAAATAGACATTTAAGAAGTCATAGCTTCCCGAAATACTGATTACAGAAGAATGTGTAGCCGAAAGAAAAGAAGAGAACAAAAATTATTCCAAAAAAATTTAAAACTCATTTTACATGAGAAATGGTGATGAAATTTCTTTTTTTTGCAGATCAATACGCAAATTGGTGACGGTTTAATATTTCAAATTTTGAAAATGTCAAATTAACCTTAAATTCGTGTTATTTAATGCACTTGTTATGAGAATCGGCAAAAATGAGAGAGTTTTTTTAAATTTCTTATTCACATTTGATGACTTTTTATAAAATTTTTTAAAAAACAATATTGTTTTATATAGGACTGTAGAGAATTTTTGAATAATAGA
>SCLH01001284.1:214254-247019 GCA_004367855.1 Oikopleura vanhoeffeni | reverse complement strand
GCGTTATTTAACACCAATACTCTGACAGATAGTTCATTCGAAGCGTGACTTAATACTTTTGGGGAATATGAGAACAATCTTTTTATTATAATGTAATTAACTCAAGTCAAGTTCTATGAAAATATGCGATTCCATCCTGAGTTAAATACGAGACCTTCGAGTTCCACAATCTTAAATAACAATATAAAATGATGTTTCAAATAATATGCTGACAGGAATAATTATGTCAAAAAAATGGTCTAATTTAATAATTTTAAGTTATCAAATAATCCACAGACTAATATATGGCCAACGTTAATATCGGTAAACAGATGAAATGCGAATACAGTTATCATATCTACAATCTCGTCAAACATTACGTCAGATATTCTCTTCTAGTATAATCTAAGTCAATCGAATCTTTATACTGAGCAATATTAGAATTTTCGTGTCTGAGATAACTCTTTTATAATGAAATAATAAAAAGATACATCTTACATTATTAATCAGAAAAAAATCACCGAATCGCGGACCTTTGACTACACTTGTTCTATAAGTAAATAAAATGGTGTCGTGACCCATTCTCCGGGTCAAGATTTTGGAGCAAATCAAAAAGTCATATCCGGAAAATGTACAGGGCCAATGGTAAAGAACCATATTAAACAGCTTATTTTTGTCAATATATAATCCTCATTTTTACCTCTAGTTTAGCATCCGTGCCAAAACATAGAAGAAATAAACAATGTTGCGACTTTAAACATGGCGAGAGGCGGGGCGGCGCAAGCTGGTTGCCGAATAATTCTGCATATGTTTTCCCGTCAATACGGAACGAGTCAAGAGAAGTAGAGAACTTTATATTTACTGTAATAGTCATTATATCATTTTAAATTATACACTTATCAAAAAACATAGCTGATACTACTCTAAGTAGACATTATACGATTGGTCAAGCAATTTTATTATAGAAACGAGAAAAAAAAAAAACAATTTTAAGGAAGGGTTTTTACAAACGAGTCGGACCTTTAGTCATAAATATTTGTTATAAAAATTTTTCTTTTAATCTTCTGACCTGAAGTTAAACATCGAAGCATTTGGTCCATTTAAAGGATTGATACCAAAGATAAAGGTCTCAAAATCGACATTAATATTTGTTTATTGATCGCCAGGCAAGAAATCTGTCTAAGTTACTTTCGATCGCGTTCAAATTATGTTTCTCCTAAAATGAGGAAAGGCTTTGTAGTTCGTTCAAAACTTGTAACAATAGATACAAATCGATAGATTCCATTAGAATATATTATCCAACCCAGAAGGGTCTCATAATTTAAGGCACGGTTGACTTGTGTACGTCAAATGTCACATCACTGGGACCAAGTTGCACACATATTCTCAAAGTAAAATGATATCAAACGATAGGAAATTAAAAATTCCGTTTGAACATATGATTTTTCCGTCGCTCGCTGATCCTCTCCATTAACTCTGCTTCATTGTCCTCCACACCATTCGTCCTTGAGAATTGTTTGCCGGGCAACTAACCCGAAAAAAGAATTTGCCAGGCAATAATAGCATTTCTTTCGCATTCTCATCTAGTCACCTGTTGTTGTCATCCTGAGACCCTAACCGTTTCCACAAAGTGATGCCAACCGTTGGACGGATGGTGAATAAAAAGTCTGAAGCATTATCACATTTTCCAAAAGTCAAGTTGAACCTTTAGTAAATTTGGGGGTATTTTGTCTGAGAAGTCAACCAGTAAATCATCCATTATTGATGGTTTGGATAGATTCTTATGTAGTATGTGCAATTTGGGAGTTGTTTGAATATTTCGGAGTTCTTCCTGTTGGTCATGGGGCACCTCATTTCCGTTTTGCAAGATTGGATTGCCAATCACAATGAAGCCCAGAGTTTAACTATAGCCAGACATTTATCACATCAACTTTCAGTACAACAGTGGAAAATGAAACATATACGAACATTTTTAGTGGTTCTATCTGTTTTGAAAATTGATAAAAACTGACAAAAGAGATTTAAGTTTAATAAGATCCTATGTTCTTTATAAAATAAAATATACATGGGTATTTAATTACTCGTTCAACTGGGAGCAGGAGCAAATTAATAGATGCCGAAAGTTTACCCTTTGGTTGAAAAGTTGTTTGGTCATACAAAAATTGTTTTTGTATTTGTCCCAAGATATCTACATAATCAATAAGTTCGATTGGTAGCGATAGACGGATTTATAACCGCCTAAAAGAATCACATATAAAAATATTATTTTGGTAGAACAGCTAGCCATATCCAGTGTGTGCCATGGTCCTTGAACGCTTATTTCCAAGTTGATTCACAAAGAAACGTAGGAAAAAGATTTTAATCTTTTATTTGTTGCAATTCCTCTCTTGCGAAACCCGATGTACATTTACGATTTTCTTACAAGCGTCCTGTTTTTAGGGAAAAAGTTGAGTAATCGCATTTCCCCAAACATTATGTTTTTTTCTCAAGTCCCTTGTTCCAATCCCATATTTCAATTGAAAATTTTCTTACGGTTACCCAGATTCCAGTGTCCGCATTGTGGACCTGAAAACATTTTAAAGTGCCGGAAAAGGGTATATATAAGTAGGAGCATTGAAACAGCATTTGGCTTTCTCCAGTTTTAGTATTAAACCTTATATTCGTTGATTTGGTTTTTTTTAATAAGCGCCAGAGTAAAAATCAACACATGCGGTTCGTGGTCAAATCCTGTTCTGTTAGATGGCATAAAAATCAGTTCACGCAATTTTAGAAAAAATACGAAAAAATGGATTTTAGCGAGAAATATAATTTATTTACCAGGAGAAACTTGTCACAAGCAATCACCAAAGGATACCAATTCAATTTATTCGAGGACGACATCCACACATGCTTAAGGAACCCATCCAAATCACGGACTTGTTTTATTAGTCACCCACGGTTAAAGGGGTTGTCTAAAAAATAAGGAATTTAAAACGATTTTTTTTAAAAAAAATTTTTTTTTTTTTTTTTTTTTTTTTTTTTTTTTTTTTTTTATAATGTTATAGATGGCTCTCGGCATGCCAAAATTGACTAAAATTTTCCAAGCCGGCCCAATAAAATATCTTCTTAACAATTCAGTCTTTACCGGAAATTCAATATATTTTCCTGAGAACCGCTTGGAATTTTCTCTGAATTCTTATACAGTGGCTGTGCTCTACAATGTTGCCTTGATGTACAGGTGACAGATGGCGATCCTACTAATAATAGAAAATCAGTTGTCGCTTTCTTAGGTCAGAACAAATAACTCTTCAAATATTCTCCATATGAAGGAGGAAAATATTCGGCCTTATTCAACCACTATTCAGATTATTAATAAACTTCTGTGGTTGTCAAATGTGACTTTCTCCAATAAATTAGATAATTATAAAACCTGTGCATCAGGAAATTCAAATTCGGCCCTAACAACAAATATGCAAAAATGCGACTGAAAGGTCCAAATTAAAAACTTTTGGTCCATATACTTATTTTTTAGCATTATTTTATTTTAAATACGCAAACTCTTCGATGTAACAGGACCAAAGAGTCATACTTGGATTTAGTTCGTAAAATATTTTGTTTTTTGATAAATAAAGCCTTTTTTCGTCTTTTAGGTTGCAAAACCAAACAACCAGTACCACACTTGTTTCTATACCAACAACACCATATTTTTGAAAAAACTTGAACAATAGTAAATGTCTGACTTCCAGTTTTTTGTAAAACCCTTCTCGAAAATAATATTTTTTGTCAGTGAAATGTCTGATTTGTCTCTTTCCCCCTCCAATTTTTAATTTGCAACTTATTATGAGACAAGATTCTTTTGGAAACTAGTATCTTCAAAGTACTTTTTGCGATTTTGCCATGTTTGACCTGAGCGGGGATTCATTTTTTTATAATGACGAAATGGTATGTGTTATTAGTTGATATAGTTTTTCAAAAACCGATGGATACAAGTTGTCTAAATAGAGTCTGTCCAATTTTAGGGGTTTGATGTTTGAGTGATAACATTTTAAATATGTCTGTTTGAAGCGTTTCGGTTTACAAGACGCGAGGTGCAAGTGGTAAGGATTCCGGGGCGTTGGTGGGATAGCTGCGCGGGGGCGCACACATGACTCCCGCGTGACTGGCCTTGGTTTTTAAAGTCATTATGTGATCGAAATGAATAAAACACGCAACGTTCTTTTCAATAAATTGGTTAACGATGTATTTACGTATTCTAACTTATTCGAAAATTATTGTTTGAACTGGGTATTTCTCATTTTTTTGAAAAGATATTTTTTTCAGTTGCCCATCGATTGTTTTCTAATTATTCCACATATCTTGTTTTTAAAAGTGCATACGACATATGTGGAAACGCATGAAAAATTACTGACAGTCAATCGTTTGGAGGACCAACTAGAAAAATATAAATTGACAAACCCGATTTATTTTTTTTTGTTTGATATAATTTGCATAATCAATCAAAAGTCGGATTGATAATTTTGTCCGATTCTGGGAGGGAAATGGGTGGGTTTTTTGTTTCTTTTTTTTTTTATTGTTTGTCTTTTTTTTGTTTTTTTTTTTTTTTTTTTTGTTTTTTTTTTTGTTTTTTTTTTTTTGTGTTTTTTGTTTTTATTTGTGTTTGTTTTTGTAGTGTTTCTTTGTTTTTTTGTGTTTGTGTTTTTTTGTCGTTTTTTTGTGTTGTTTTTTTGTTTTTGTTGTTATGTTTGTATTTTACTTGTTTTTTTTTTGTTTTGTTGTGATTTTGTTTTTTTTGTTTTTTTTTTTTTTTTTTGGTGATTATACGTCTTCTTGGGAAGTTTTTTCGTTTAGGACGATGGAGTGAATGTGTTTTATTTTTTCGCAGAATAAAGTTTAATTTTTGAGTAAATGCGCCTGGTTGAGCCAAATCACTATACAATGACATAAATTGTTCTTGATTACTCAGTATCGGTTGTGTTGAATTATCGGTTGATCGGGAATCTGAGTCTGGAAATTTTTCAGCTTGCGTTGGTTTTGAAGGGGGCCTGTTTTTTAAGAAGTTTTCTGGCATCTTTTGGTTTCCTGATCTCAACCTCATTTTTTATGGCACGTAACGACCTTTTTTTGCTTTTCAGAATTTTGGAAATGCTTTATAAATTCAGACCTTTTGGAATATCGCAATATATTCCTTTTATTTAAGAAAATTGTGAATAAAAACTTCAATATGTTTGTTCGTATAGTCTCAAAATTCCGAATGACGACTCGGATGAACCAGATTCACAAATATATACCAAAATTTTTCGAATTAAACTTTATCCAATAAGCTTTTAGTGGACAAGTTGATTTGCTGCCAATATCTCTTAAAATTCGTATAACATCAGTTTGCTGCAAAAAAATTTGAAAGTATAAAGCCTGTGGCATTTATCCTAAATATTTCTAAATTTGTTTCGAGTTAATCAATAAATGTTTTCCAACGAGAAAAAATTATTGAATATTTTTTTTGCGAAGCAATGACTGAGAATAATTTCCATTATTTCGTCAGACCTTGCCAAAACATTCGGGGTCATCATGTCATCAAATAAAAACAGTGGTGTTTTTCTGGCAAGATGCAAATATTTTGCATCGCAAATACCAGCATGGTATTTAAACAATTGATCAAATTAATCGGAATTTCTTCTAAGATAGTTCGGGATAACAGTAAATAATCTTGTCGAATGGTGAGGGAAAAATGTGATTTATCGACAATTTTCTTGAGGATAGTTGTTTTCCGCCATCCCGGAGCCAACCACCTATATTATACGAAATGGGTTTCCTCAAGTTTAGAGTCGACAAACTTGTTCTCTACCACAAATAACTCTCATTTGAAAACTTTTTTGTTATTACTTTATATTTATTCGGTGTGAATAAGGTAGGTTACAGTCGTTTCAAGCTTGACATAAGTGAATACAGATTCGTCGGAGAAGCTGATTCTTGGTAATTGAGCTTTGCAGGAAATTTATAATCGAGCAACATTTTTTCCATGCCAGAATCACAGAGAGCATGCCAGTCTAAATTCAAAGTTCTCAGTGATAATAGTCCAAAACATATACAGATTATAACCATTTGTCTAGTATTTTCCGAAACAGTCATCAGATCTGTCTAGTGTATGAACGAATCTCCTTAACCGGTGCAAACTATTGTTGATAAGACCGTTGAAAAATTTGATCTTCGTGAATTTTTGCAGTTATTGTTTAAAATATTCGTAGAAAAATTTGTGAAATCGCAGGTATTTTTTCAATATATGGAAAAAAAAAAGTTTTTTTAAAAATAAAATTAAAAAAAAAAGAAAGTTTTTTTTTTTCCTTTGGTTTTTGGGGGGGGGGGGGATTTAATCCCCCCCCCAACTCCCCCCCAATTTTTTCCCCAAATTTTTGTTTTGTTTTTTTTGAGACATAAAAAATCCCATAATTCTGTGGTGCTAATTTGTTGTCTCTCTTTGGTTTGGTCTTGCACCGGAATTTCCAAAAACATGGGGCAAAAATAAAATGAATAACAGGTTTATAAATTCGCACAAAACTTTTGTTTATATACTGAAACGTAGGTGTAAAAAAACCTTATTAACGTTTTTATATATAAAGACACAAAACAAAATTCATTTAGATTATAAAATGGTTCATTATGAAAACAAGAGGAAATCAGATCAATTATGTTTTTGAGTAAATTACCGATAAACATTGTGTAAGAAACTTGTGTATTTTATAAAAAATATCATAAACATTAAAGAAAAAAACGCTTTACAATGTATGAATATTGAATCGAGAATATTTAATTTTCAAACGCACAAATTTTCAAATGGAGAATGATTCTGAAATTTCGATTTTTGAAGAAGTGTGTGAAAAACTTGTGCTCGGAAATCATGTCGAAACAAAGAAGAACAGAAATGCTACAATTATTTTTCTTGTTGGCCATGGCAAAATTGATATTGTAGCGAGAAGAAAAAACTTACAGAAGACTGTTATATGGTTTTTTGAAATCATTTATTAGAAAAAATAGATTCCATTGTTGTGTAGCAATGACAAATGTTTTTCGACAATTGATTTGGAAAATGAATATCTGTTTGCAGAAAACCAGATGAGCCAAAATCAAATATTGGAGAAACATCATCTACACAATTATCTTCCTATGCGTGTCAATACTTTCAAAAATGATTTCCAAAAAGATGTCAATTCTTGATTTGATTAATTAATATCTTGAAATAACATCAAATCGGAAACCAAAACTATGTTTGTCCCATTTAGATTTCAATGCATTTGAGCAAAATTATTTACTGAACACAGTTCGGTGCTATCACTGCCGGTGTCATTGTACCGGTATCATTATGGTAATCCAGTGTCACTATAAGTGTCTGTATCAGTCGGTGTCATTAAGTGTTGACGTCCCATCAAGGGTGGGTGTCAGAGTCAAATATAGGTCGGTGTCATAAGTGTTCAGTCTCATCAGTGTCGTGACAGCTGTCGGGTATATGTCGGTGCGTGTCACAAGTGTTCGTTGTCATAAGTGTCGGTGGCAGTGTCAAAAAGTGTCGTTGTCATAAGTGTCGATATCAATCAGTGGGCGGTGACAGAGGTTGTTTATCAGTGGCAGTGTCATCAGTGTCGGTGACGGTTTTCATCGGTGACGGTGGCAGTGTAATAATGTCGGTGGCAATGTTCATCAGTGTGGTGGCAAGGGTTGGTATCGTGGTAGTATAATAAGTGTCGTGACAGGTTGGTATCGGTGGCAAGTGTCATAAGGGTCGGTGACAGGGTTAGTATCAGTGACAGTGTCATCAGTGTCCGTTTGAAAAGTGTCCGGTGACAAGGTTGGTATCGGTGTCGGTGACGGATGTATCGGTGTCGGTGACAGGGTTGGTATCTAGTGTCGGTGACAGGGTTGTACGGTGTCGGTGACAAGGTTGGTAATCGTGACAGGTTGGTATCGGTGTCCGGTGACAGATTGGTATCAGTGTCGCGTGACAGGGTTGGTATCCGGTAGTCGGTGACAAGGTTGTGGTCCGGGTGACAGGGTTGGTATCGGTGTCGGTGACAAGGTTTGGTATCAGTGTCGGTGAACAAGGGTTTGGTATAGGTGTGGTGACAGGGGTTGGTATCGGTGTCGGTGACAAGGTTGGTATCAGCGTCGGTGACAGGGTTTGTATCAAAAGTGCTCCGTGACAAGGTTGGTATCGGTGTCGGTGAAGGATTGGTATCAGTGTCGGTGACAGGGTTGTATCGGTGTCGGTGACAAGGTTGAATGTCGGTGACAGGGTTGTATCGGTGTCGGTGACAGGGTTTGGTAATCAGTGTCGGTGTCCATCGTGTCGGTGACAAGGTTGGTATCAAGCCGTAGGTGACAGGGTTTGTATCGGTGTCGGTGACAGGGTTGTTATCGTGTTCGGTGACAAGGTTGGATCGGTGACGGGTGACAGCGTGGTAATCGGCGGCAGTGTCGGTGACAGGGTTTGGTATGGCGTTCGGTGACAGGGTTTGGGTATCAAGTGTCGTGACAGGGTTGGTATCGGTGTCGGTGACAGGGTTGGTATCGGTGGTCGGTGACAAGGTTGGTACGGTGTCGGTGACCAAGGTTTGTATCGGTGTCGGGTGACAAGCGTTGGTATCGGTGTCGGTGACAGGATGGTAATCAGTGTCGGTGACAGGGTTGGTATCGTGTCCCGGTGACAAGGTTGGTATCGGCGTCGCGTGACAGGGTTTGTATCAGTGTCGGTGACATGGTTGGTAATCGGTAGACAAAGGTTGAATGTCGGTGACAGGGTTTGTATCCGGTGTCGGTGGACAGGGTTGGTATCAGTGTCGGTGTCATCAGTGTCGGTGACAGGGGGTTGGTATCAGTGGTCGGTGGTCATAAGTGTCGGTGATCGAGTTTGGTAAATCAGTGGTCGGTGGCAAGTGTCATAAGTGTCGGTGGCAAGTGTATAAGTGTTGATTGCAGTGTCATCAGTCTCGGTGACGGTTTAAATCGGTGACGGGTGGCAGTGTAATAAGTGTCGGTGGCAGCGTCATAAAGTGTCGGTGGCAGTGTAATAATGTCGGTGGCAGTGTCGACGTCACATCAGTGGCGGTGACAGTGCTCATGGTGTCGGTGGCAGTGTAATAAGTGGTGGTGGGCAGTGGCATCAGTGACGGTGAGATCAGTGTCCTTTTGGCGGTGCCGAAGATCGGTGTCGTGAGCGTCGTCAGTGGCATGCTCGTCAGTGCCCATCCGTGTCCTATATTGGCGGTGGCCAAGATCAGTGCCGTCCAGAGACTCGTTCTGTTGTCCTCGGGGTGGTTCCAGGCTAGTTTTCTACATGTAATTTGCCTTGGGGTGGGTTCCTCCCCCGGAAGAAAAATTGATATCGAAGAACAATATTTTGGTATTTTTATTAAAAATTCATTTCAAAACACTAATATCTTCTTGGTTAAATTCACACAATTTCAGTTTTTTAGACGGGTTTTTTTTATGCAGATCAAAATAAGAGACAATTATCTCTTTTGATTGGAAGTCTGGCAAAACCTAAAAGAAAAACTATGCTAAATAAAACCCCTCTTTCCACATAAATTTTTGTATTATGGTCAAAAATGGTTACAGAATCATATTTTTAGTTGGAATATCAACAATAGGGTTTGTCTTTATAAGTAGACCTCATGTTTTGAAATATTTAACCGTGCATAAAACCCCCTGTGGGCAGGTGGAAATGTGGCAAAGGAATGAACTGATAGGTCACTACTTATAATATACGGATCACGTGATCAATTTTTGGGCTGTTGTTTGTAATCGAAAAAAGTCTTAAATTTTTTTGATCAACAATGGAAACGGTTTTTATTTGGTGATTCAAGCAAATTTTTGCAAAAAATAAGTACTGTAATACAGTAAAAAATTTAAAAAAAAAAAAACGGACAAAACGTCATGTTTGTCTCAAGTTAATCGATAACTTTATGACTGATCTTGTCATGTATGTTTAAGCGTCGTAAATATGCGATTGCAATTGGTGAATGGTCACACTTTCCGGAAATCGAGTCTACGAGTTAAGCGATGATGCTGTAACGGTCAGTAGTTTTCTTATTTTTTGTGGATTCAAAAGAGAATAAGCTAAATATTTTAACAGCCTCGAATTTTTATGAAACTTCAGTCTAAGATCAAACTGCAGCCAGAAGTGGTCTATGATGGGTCAAGTTTCACGGAGAAAACAGAATTTATGATGTAATATTATTTTATGACGTAAATTATTGTGAAATGCAAACTTAAATGTTAAAAAGTATCTAGGATAATTCTGAGTGTCAAATTTTCCTTTATAAACATTTGGAAATATAACAGGTTGAAATTGTTTTTATTTTGGAGAAATATTTCCATAATTTGTTTCAAAATCAATAAAATCAATTTTTTTCGGTTTATTCAGGTTCTGAAATTATCACAGAACTGTAAGAGTGGTTTACAAATTGTTTTCTGCTGAAACCTCGATGCGTGTTTACGCGCAATAATAAAGAGTGCTGTCCAACTTGGCAAGACAGAAATTGGAAACATTTTGAAAAACGTTCTGCTATTATGAATTAACAGAAATACTCTAGAATTAGTCCCCTGATAGACTATGACTAGGGTAAGTTAACTCCGGGAGAATTTATCGCAACACTAAACCCCTCAGCAGTAAATTCTTTGGAGTTTAAATATGGTTAAACCTTTCCTCAAAAAAAAATGATTCCGACCATGAATAAAAAATTTGGAGCCACCTGGTGGTCAACAATGTGAGTATTAAAAAACAAACCTTTTGGGGCATTTTCTAAGGCCGCTTTAAAGAGTTGAATTATTATCATTTTATGTTGTTATGACACGCGGATATGCACCACAAAAACATGTTAGGCTAATACAATAAACAAAAATTTTTTTAATTTTCGAGAAAAAAATTTTCGAATTTTTTTTCGGTGTCATTTTGAAAGGAATTTGGGAATGAAAAATGCGTAGGCGGAATCGACCGAAACCGCAAATTGATATTGGCCAACATCTGTGTCGTGCCAATTTTATTGTATTTTTTCGACCTAAAAATTTTTTATTTGCTTCCGATAAGCATATTGTTAGGATGAGCAGGCCAAAATGAGCACCCTACTTCAATCGTCAATTAAAACATTAAATGCCCATTAAGACTTATAAAACGGTTTCGAAAGAATTTTTTTTGTTAAAAATTCGTCTCAAAAAGTTCTGCACAAGGTGAGCGTTACCCCAGTTCGTCAGGTGTAGAACTAATTAGTTTAAAAGTCGATTTCGGCCGGTATGACCCTACTATGATCTGTATCAAGCTTATGAGTCATAAGCGCGGTTTGGTAACGCAACAAAAAACTTTCTTACTTACAAAATTAAAACATTTGTAAATTTTGTCAAGAATCTTTATCCGTCGAGATAATTGTTTTTGTCAAAACTTTTTTGGTAATCAATAAATTTATTTCAATTTTTTTTATTTCTCTTTACCTCCTCAAGATCCAAAACGAGAACTTTCGCGTCACCCCAAAGCCTTCTGAAGGCACTACAGTCATGTGTTTTTTTTACTTGCGAAATGAAAAATTGTCATTTTAGGGTATTTACGGCCAATTTAAAAATGGTACTTAGGTGGATTTTATTTGTGAAAGCCAAGCTTTAAGCCGATATTAAGGGTTTTTGAAAATATAATCCACCCTAGTTACCATTTTTATTGGCCGTAATTACCTTAATGACAAATTTCATGTTCGCAAGTAAACCAAAAACACATTACTGGACTTGAGAGCTTATCACAGGAAACTGAAGAAGAAATTCAAATTTATTATTTTTCATGATTGAGATCAAGGAGATAAAATTAAGTGGAATAACAACATTATTTAAAAAATACAGGGTGTAAAGATTTTTTCCCTTCTTTTTCCAAACTGTTTTACACTTGATTTCGCCGTATTTTGATTGGTTGAATCTGAGAAGTGACGTAGGGTTTTCCTCAGATCAAACCAATCAAAACGGCGATAATCAAAGTGAACCAGTTTGGAAAAAAGAACAGGGAAAATCTTACCACCATGTATTTATCTTAGAACTTTCGATTTATTATTTCATAGATCATAGATTTAAGAAACTTTTTATAAATTTCAGTTTTAACACCAAATTGACCGAAGTCTAGAGAACTTTATAAATTTTTGATTACGATTAAATTTTTTGATTTAATCCTTGCATTTAAAAGTCTGATTAATCACAGGACAGCTTAGATTAAGAAGAGTTTGAATGCTTTATGGTCATATTGATCATTCAAAGATGGTTTGTTTACTCGGATCAAAAAAGCCTTTGCTCTTTCGCGATCTTTTTTGTTTTTGAAACAACCCTTAATGATTTTAAACTTGTCTTTGAAATTTGCAAATTTTGCCTTTTGACGATGAGCACATACGTTTTGGCACATACGTTTTGACATCGTGCCTATAGGACTTAATGCACTGCCCATATTCAGTCCGGTTTGCTGCTGGTATACTTCTAAGGGCGTTTTTACTATGCTGACATTTTTGAGCGTTTTTATCGAAATTTTTTTTAAATTTTCCTTTTTTGAAGGTGCCAAAATTTCTCCATTTATCCCCTTAAAGTTAAAATATTTACGCGGTTCTGTATAAATTCTTTCTACAATAAAAGATACGCACCGTACGACATTAACATTAAAGTACATTTGTTCTTTGTCAGCAGTTATTACCCTATGAATGGCTGGGTCAAAAATTTTCGATCATTTAAAAATCTTTCTTTAAATTTTTTAGTGTTTTTTAATAAAAATAAGCATTCATCTGCAATCGGCTTAAATAGTATTTTAAAAAAATTCTCACTATTGCTGACTAGCGCATCGTAAGCAGTAGCTAGCCCTTTAAGAGGTTCGCCGACCTTATGAAGCTTAGGCCGCCCGTTAAAATTTGAAATCCGTAAAAATTTGAAAGTGAGTAATTTGGAAAAAGACTTCTGATTTTCCAGATCGGTAAGCAACCAGAAAAAGTTTTAGTCAGAAGTTTTCTATACTCTTGTTAATTCTTTTCTAAACTAATTATATCATAGCCCTCAAGTTCTTTGAAATTTTTGTCTAGTAGACATTTGATTTTACTATAATATTCAGTTTTTGTCATGAAAACTAAATCGGCCTGCGTATCTACTTTCAATAGAACGATCTCTTCATGTTCATTAAGAAATTTTTTCAGAATTTTTGTTCTAGGGTCAAATGTTTTAGCATTTGACATTCATCAGTCAAATACCATTGTAGACACACCAGTTAAGACTGTATGAGATTTTATTGCAGCAATATCAATTTCAGATATTTTGTTTTTTGTAGCTTCTCTTTAAAAACTGAAAATAATTCGTCAATTTCTACGTGATTTTGACAGCTTCAATCATTGAAACTCCTTATTGCTCAATTTTCACCAAGAGATACTAAATCAAGAACTTCTGGAGAGATATCATAACTAGTTTTTTAATGAATAATTATTCTGTTATAATTTGTTTTTTGTAATTCCTTAACTTTTGTAATTTGAAGTTACGTATTTTATCGGCATTAATTTGAGATTTGAAACAAAGGTTTTTAAGAGGGTTGAAAAGTATCAATGATCTTCAGGGTTTACACATTGGTTTTTAATATCACGAAAAAAAGTATCTAATTGGGAGTTTAAATTGTGTTCACAAGTTCAAACTTATTTTTTTGTTCATCTAGTTTTCTACGTTTTGTGAATTTCAGCACTTTTCTAGCAGTAAAACCAACAAGTAGTTTGCTCTTTTTGAATATCTTACAAAATTGTGGAGTTAAATTCTCTTGGATACATACATGTATAAAATCAAGAGCCTTCTGACATCTGTGTTGCGATTGAAACTTATAAAAAGTTGTTTTGAGTAGCGGTTCGCAAAATATTTTCATGAAATTTGGCTCTGTAGTACATTTTTAAAGAACATATTTATCTTAGCTTTCGATTTATGATCATAATCAAAGATTTAAGAAACTTTTTAAAAATTTCAGTTTCAACACAAATTGACCGAAGTCTAAAACTTTATAAATTTTGGATTACCGAATAATTTTTTTGAACACATATTCATTTGAATAACACAATTTTTGAATAACACATAACAATTTCAAATTTCCAAGTCTGTGAACTCCATAACTGCGAGAGAAAAGAGAGGTTTACTCACTTTGTATTTTTCGGACAACCATACATCAAAAGAATTCTCAAATACTTTCCTGTAAACCAGTTTGCTCAGAATTGTGCTATAAATTTTGGCAAAAATTCTAATAAAAAGTAGGAAAAAATATCTTACGAACGGCTAATCGCATGAAATTTTCATCAATATTTTTGGAAATGAAGTTGCAAACTTTATGATGCCTTTTAATTGTAGGTCTGTCACGATGTTATTTCTGCGCCGTTTTGGCCCCCGAAATTTTTTTTGCCTTCAGATAGTCAAAGGATGTGAGGGGGTTAATAATTGGGCCACGAATTTGAAAATCGAATGCTTTGAGAATTGTTTGGCTTTGGGCATAGGTTATCCCGCACAGCAGAGAGTGATAGCCTCTATAAGTTATGGTATTACCATTCTTTTAAAAGCAACGTTTTGGTATTTCGTTTCAAGCAAATGATATTGTATTTTTTGAACGCAATCGTATTCACGAATATATAAGCCACTCAAGGGGCTCAAAGTGTCGATGAGATAATTAGCTTGTTGTTAAATTTGAAAATTTGGCTGTCATGTAGCATACACTCGTTCGATGTGTAGCTACAAATACCAAGCATTAATTTCGCAAAAAAGGGGAATTTGTGTAGATTTCGTAGATTTATCAATTAATTACAGTAACTGAAGTAAGTGATGATGAACTTTGATACATTTTTTTTGATTGTGAAACAAAAATGCCAGATTTTAATTTGAAGAACTTCGGTTCTATCTAAATGTACTGCTTAAACTGATCTAAATTGCTACTTTAATTTTAATATATCGAATTTCATAGCCTATAAATCATATGACTTTTTTTATGAAACTGAGTTGTTTTTTCACGTTTTTACGTGATTTGACTACATGAATCATGTAAAAAGGCATGATTATATCAGAATGTAAATAAAATACATTCAACATGATAAACTCAAGCAATCTTTGTCTCAAAAATAGAATTTGTAAAAATGACAAGAAAAATTGTCCTTAGTATTAAGAAAATTGAAATTTCTGATTTAAGATGATAAACGTTTACTCTCAGTACACTGCCCAGGTAACATTTTCAAGGTTAATATTTTGACACAATTTGAATCAACAATGGCCTGGTTTTATGTACTTTCAAGGTGATCAAATTAGTGATATCATGAAAAATTAGTATATTGATCATAATTCTATTTTGAAATAAATTTAAAATTTTTAATTAATTTTATTCATTTGTGACTTTTTCCATAGTGTCAGGTTATTTGAGTAATTTATTTAAATTTCAAATTTTTTTCAAAAATGTGCAATTAAACTAGTTATATGTTCGTAAAATTGTGCTTGAACGATGCAACCAACTTACTGAAATTGTGTCCAAGAATAACTTAGAAATTATGGGCGAATGCTCAAATCGACATTGCAAATAATTGTGAATTTTGTCATTCTGTGTATGAATTGATAAAATATGCTAAAATTATACACACAATGTTAAAAATAACATTGATTACCGCAATGTCAATTTGAACATTTCCCCTCAAGATCTGACATTAACAATATATTCTTGTTAAATTTTACAAATGATATAGATTTGCTTCGATGATATCATGACATAAAGATTATCTAAATTTTCTTAGAGTTTATGTGTAGACTGTGTCACCCCTGTATGCATTTCTTGTTAAAAGGCAACGTTTAATGCCATGTTTATAACCGTATACACAACATAAACCATTTAATAACCAGTTAAATGTTTATAACCGTAAACTGTATACACAACATTTATCTAAACATTCTAATTTTCAATTTAGTTCAGAATCTGAGCATGCTATGCTGAATATAGTAACTTAAAAGGTGGGTACATTGTGCGCAAATTTTCAATGATATTTTTGTCTCATAATTTATTTAAATCTTAAAAATATTTGATGGATCATATGTTATTTTCTGGAGTCATAAGCAGGGGTCGGCAAATCTGATTTTTTTTTAATCGGATCGGCAGGCTCGCGAAATTGAATCGAATCTGGATCGGATCGGTCGGCTTTCAAGAAATTTCAATTGGATCGAGATCGGAAAGCCGATCCGATTCCGGTCCAATTATGCCGACTCCTGGGTATAAGGCTGAAGAGTAGGCCCCACTTGGGACGTTTATGCACTTGGGACCAAATAACACTTGGGACCAAATAACACTTGGGACCAAATAACACTTGAGACCAATATGCACTTTGGACCAATATGCACTTTGGACCAATATTCACTTTGAACCAATATTCACTTGGGACAAATATGGTCTTGCGACCAATATGGTCTTGCGACCAATATGCACTTGGGAGTGATATGCACTTGGGACCATGACGGACTTGGAACCAGCTGGCACCAAATTACACTTAATATTGATATGCAGTTGAGTCCCGAGTTCGAAAAAAATGTGATCGGATATAAAACTATTTTTCTTTGAAGAGTTGAAAAATAAGAATATTGAATAAATAATTATTGTCACAATTTTTGAAAAAATAATAAGTTCAAAAAATATCTATGAGAAAAATTGAATATTTGGTCAGAAATGAATAAAATTTTAAATTATTTAGAAATGTAACTAAAAATAAATTTTATCAATTTAATTTAACAGCCTGAATTAAATGTTAATTAATTATTTGTGTATTTCTATGACAATTTTCCATACTTCTAAAAGGGGGCCAAATATCGTGGAAAGTTTTTTGGCAAAAATTTTCGGCGATATGGGCACATTTGGCGATGGGAACAGAAATAATTATTTTTGTTTAAAAATGAAAAACGCCTGGGCAATGAAAATGGCGTCATTTGTCGAACAAATTTTTAAATTTCATAAGGTGTTTTACATAAGGTTCGAATAAAGTGAATCACTCAAATGTGTCGAATTAATAACTCCGCAAAATGCAATCGAAAAAAACGAAAAATGAGTAAATTAGGAAAATTCAATATTTAAACTAACGTCATTTGTGACGCCTACAAAGTAATTTGTGATATAAATCCCCAAACAATTCGGCGATATTGGCAAATTTGGCAATATTTGCACATTTGGCGATATTGGCACAGGAATCATATTTACTAAAAAACGTGAAATTGATAGGTTTTTTTCAGGGATTTTGGCAAATTCGACGATATTGGGCCGGCGATATCGGGCCTCCTCCCGTATTGTATTATTTTGAATTCAACGAACATAACTTTTTTTACAATTTTGTTTAGTTTAGACAGTTTATGCAACAAATATTATTTAACATACCTCTCAATTCTTAAATTAAGTTTCCAAAGTCGAAATTTTCCATTTTTGAAAAGATTTGCAATTCAAAAAAAATCTAAATTTTATTTTTGAAATTTTCTTTTGAAAAAAGTCATTCAGTTTTAAATTCAATTTTTAGTTCATAATTTTCAATTTTATGCCCAATTATAAGTTTGGGGAGCCGAAGGCTCCACAAATTTACAATTGGAGATAAATTGTAGATTTCTGGTCAACTTGACATCTGATTGGTCCATGAGCGATGCTCAAACTTTTTCTTCATAATAATTGTAGGTTTTAGCGATGTTCAACGTTCTCTTCATTATAATTGTAGGTTTTGGACTAGTAGGTTGAAACTAACTCATGATAATGTTTGTCTGAGTGAGATATTTTATTACGGTTAATCATAAGTGTCGTGCATCACTTCTAGAGATATTTGACAATACCTCATGATAACACGCAGGTAGGTACTACCCTCAGGTAGGTCTCGTGCCTTTCTAGATTACCATTGGCAAGCAACGAGAAGCTTGGACACGTGCCCGCAGGCTGCCTTTTAAATTTTATCTGTTCGGACAATTAACAATTCCATGTGAAAACTTCGTTTTTAAATTGCCTAAAAAATACATTTTTTCAAACCTTATTTCAAAAATTAAAATAAAAGGAAAGCAGATACTGCCAGGTTCAATGCATGAGCTAAAAAATGTGAAATTAACACAAGAGCAAGACTTCAATAGAGAAAACCACATCGCTCAAATTTTCAATAAAAGTCTTCTACCATCATTGGACCGCGGCTCAATAAACGTGGGTGGCTCAAAGCTACAATTGACTTTTAATTGCAAATTTGAAAATGGCACAATTGTAGAAATGAGACCAGAAATCTACAATTTATATCAAAATTTACCGACTTTTCCGAAAATTTCTGATGAAATAAAAAAAACTATATGAACTTTAATTAAACTTGTTTTGAAAATCTTTATTGAAATTGAGAAATTTATGAAAAACTTCAAATTTTTAAAGAAAAATGGGAAATTATAAAATAAAATAAGAAATTGTAAATAAAAAAAAATTTGTTAAATAAAAGTTTAACTGAGCATTGTTTTATCATTTGCAATTTAAACTTTNTCCTAAAAAGAGACACGCAGTAGTGGCCTACTCCTTCAATTTTCATCATTTTTTTGTGGTCAGGCTCGGAGAAGCCTTAACGAAAATAAGCAAAAGGCTTTTTTTTTACATTTGCTTCAGCGTGACAAAAACGCCGAAAAAAACAAGAAATTTGAAATGGTGCAGTTTGGGAGGCCCTCACCGGCAAAAGCTATCTCCTCCACCAGTTGAGCGAGATACAGTTCGACTCATACTGCGATCAGAGAAGCAAGGACTTGTTTAACAATGATTATAGCGTTTGTTTATCGGAAATGTTGCTGCGCCGTCTTCTTGGGGCCATGTTCAAATTTTCGTTTGGTAGCAAGTGATACAGGTTTGGGATGGCCTCAGCAAAAGCTATCTCCTCTACCAGTTTAGAAAACAGTTTCGGCTCATACTGCATACTAAAGCAAAAGCCCTTGTTTGACAATACCATTAGAGTGGTTTTTTTTTTATTTTAATTTGGGTCTCTTGAGAGGCCACGTCAACTTTTCATTTAGACCTAATTTTGACAAAATTAAGAAACCAGAAAAGGCTTCATAAAAAGATTTTTCATCCCGTAAATCAGAAACACTTTTAGGATTTTGTGCTGATTTTAATACTCGGTAGCGTCATAAAGAAAAACAAAATAAGCCACTTTAATGTAAATCATAAATAATTCAATAATTTTTGTTTTCGTTTTTTGGCTATTTTGGCTTGCTGAAAGCAATATTTTAAAAAAAAGCGCTTGTTGCATTATTCGTAAGGCTTCTTCGGAGCCTGAACAAAATTATAAAATAATGAAAATTTGGGGAAATTAGTTACCTGGACTGCACAATAGCTTCTATTGTACTTTTTGGTTGCCTTTATTGTGAGGAGTAACAAAGAACTATGAATTGAGGATTTGTTCTACATGACAAAATGCAAAAAGCGAAAGAGATTATTTGGAGAGATAAAAGGCGCGAAAAGATTGTTGAAGATGAATGGCTCAAAATATCTTCTGAGAGAAAGATAATTTAAAGATTTGTAAGATCTAAGATATCCAAATAAGTTTCTGATGAAGGAGATGATCTAAAAATTCAGAGTTGACATTAGATATTATCGTAAAATTGAATCAGAAAGGCAATCAAGTCATTTGAAGGACGAGTTGATTGTCAAAATTAAGCAGAAGGTTTTCTATAGCTCTAGTTTGGACGTTATTTTCATTTGCAGATGCATTTTGGAAAATTATGAATTGATTCTAAAACTAGTGTGATTTTTTACATTAACTTATATTACGAATAGTTGATGAGGGCGGGACATTATAGATGCCTTTGACAACAGATAATTCATATTCTGAAATATATGAACTTTGAAATAGCATCTAAAATTTCCGCAAGCTTTTCAAAAGTTATTTCACCCGCAGATGAGAGCTTATTAATGTCTTATTGAATACTTTCGAAATACTGTTGGTAGTACTTGTTTATTTCTAAGCGTGGATACCTTATCAAAAGTAATTAGCAATCATTTTAAAATCTACATCTAGAAACCAATTTCTTATTATTAATTAACCCATAATCAAAACCACTGTAAGTTTGGTTTAAGTTAGGTTTTGGTTTGATGGTATTAGTTAACTCTAAAAGCAAATTATGTTAAAAAAATCAGCATCGGCATATAAAGATGATTCCTGAGTAACGACAAGGCTTGATTTAAACTTTTTATTCTCATGAACATTTTTTTCGGCTGATGAAAGTTTTTAGATACGCTCCCAAATCGAAAATAACATGAACTCGCCCAGTTAGATATTATAATTCTTGGAACAAAGATTACATAGTAATAATTTCGCAATCACTGTGCTCGAGTTGGCGTTAAATTTTGATTAAATTTTTTTTAAATGCAATCATTCAAACTGTCCAAAAATTTTCTCATAAATGTTCTAAGCTTCCCTTTGACAAATGAAAGGGCAAAGCCACAAGGATAAGCTAAAACCGCGAGTTTTTCGGGATTTTCTATTAAAAATTGCGAATAATAAGACTTGGAGGTCTCAGCTGAGACGGTCCTTAATACGTAAAAGTACCATCACAATACCACGAGCGGCTTTTGCAATAGTCTGCAAGTTTTTTCAAAAAAATATATTATGTTATCGCTTATACTGAATGAAAAATGTGACTTTGACCCAAATGCAGGATTATCATTAAGTCATATAAATTAATTTACGGGATTCTGGTGGAATACGATAATGTCAATCAAATAGTTCTCTTTCCGAACCTTATTTTAGATTAGCTGACCTGTCTTCTCGTTTTTTTTTGAACTCCAATTAATTGATATCATAAATTGAAGGCCTCAAGAATTATAAAAATTTAGGGTCAGATTATATTCGGTTTTTTGATTCAGGAATTTAAATCATGGTTTCAACGAAAATAGATTGGAATTGAAAATGTAAAAATCTAGATTTGGGCAATCGCGTGGGAAATTAGAAAATATGAGATGAAACTGTCCGATTTTCTAAAAGGCCTCAAATTTGGAATCTATAATCTATAAAATATTCGCCCTAAAAGCCCCCATTGCCGATGATGAGTAGTAATTTGCACTTTTTTTATAAATTTTTATTCAAAGTTTAAATATTTGCAGTCGATTACAGTGTGTATAAGAACATATAAGATTACAATTACTTTTTAGCCTTGTTACTAATTACATCGTTTGATCCGCATTCTGGATGATATCTTATCCTCATTTCGTGTTAAGGTAGTAATAAGTCTCTTGTAGTTCTCTGACCGCTAGGTTCACATTGATCAAAAGCGGAAGCGTTCTTAGTTCCGTCTGTGCAGCGATTTAAAAAGAAAAAAATCAATTTCTTTGTTGCTTTTCGGCATTATCATTTTCAAATTTTTCAATAATTGATAATTAAATTTCGTTTATAATAAAAGTGTTTTCCTAAAGATATCCTGTACATTTTCTAGTGGGTCACTTCATAAATTTATTGATACATCAGTCTGTAGTTGTTCCCTGAATTATGGATTGGCAAAATCTGGGCGGATTCTAATTTGTAACAAAGTGACAAATCATTACTTTATTTTATTTTTGGTATAGAATGCGTAGCCACAACGTTTAAATTCACACGTTGAAAGGCAAGTAGTGGCTCACGCATTCCTAACCAAAAAGTGTAAAGGGATATATAGTAAATAGAAATTAACCTTATTTAATATTTGAAACTACCTCCATGATAGAACTTCAAATGATTTTTTCTATCGCTCTGTCTAAACTAATTTAAATGTATTTTCAACGAAATTCTCTAGTAAAATGGTCTCCTTAAAATTTGTTGTGAAATATATATTGTTGTGGAAATATATATCCTTCATGCGTAGGTGTCTTTTATGATTATCTGTTTTTTTCAAAGTTTGGACTTCAAGAAATGCTGTATTTGACACCGGAGGCAATACTGTAAGCAATTAAAGTCTTATAAATTCGTTTACTATCTTTTAAGGGGTCTTCCGCATGATTTAGTACTTAGTACCAATAGGTAATTTGAAAGAGTAACTCAATTACGCTCAAAAAAATTCCAGGGTCACTTCAAACGTTTTTAGACTTTTCTAATTAACATTGTAAAATCTTGAAATAATACGTGATGACAAAATCCAACAATAAAGGTTTAAGAGGAATATGTCATAAATAGAATCCTTATTTCTTGAAAAAGAAGATCACGTGACTTGTTGCGAAAATATCATTATGTTCAAAAACTTCTATAAATCAGGTGTGTTATTATCACCCGCAACAAGTTTTTGGCGTGCGTATTGATACTATTTCTGTTTGTGAGCCATAAATCCTTATTTGCTAAATTGAAGGCACGTGATCTTTTTTGGACTTTAAGTGTTTGGAAAAGTCTGTAAAAACTCCTAAAGAAACAATCTTCAATTATTTCAAGAAGCGATTCAATGGTGAAACTGGTCACTACTTGCCGGAAATCGAAGTCATATCGAGTTAGCGAATGCTGTAAGCGTCATAGTATTTTCTATTTTGTGGATTCAAAAGAAATAAGCTAATACAATTTTATACAGCCTCGAAATTTTTATGAAACTTCAGTCTTCAGATCAAACTGCAAGCAGATGGTCTAGCAATGGTCAAAATTTACGGAGAAAACGAAATTATGACGTTATATTTATACGTAATACTTTTGTCGCTTAATGTTAAAAGGTATCTTTAGAAATTCTGAGTGTCAAATTTTCTTATAAAAATTGAAATTAAAGAGGTTTGAAATTGTTATTATTTAAGAATATTCATAAATTTGATGTTTCAATCATTAAAAAAATTTTCGGTTTTATTCAGGTTCTGATTATCACAGAACTGTAAGAGTGTTACAAAATTGTTTCTGCCCTGAAACCGTCCGATCGTGTTTACCCAATTATATAAGAGTGTGTCAACTTGGCAAGACAGAATATGAACTATTTTAAAACCGTGCTGCTATTTATGATATAACAGGAATATACTCTAGATTAGTTCCCGGATAGGCTTGTTTAGGGTCCAGTACGCGGGAGATTTTCTGCAAAACCTAAACCCCCAAGCAAAAGTAATTCTTTGAGTTTATGATGGTTAATACTTCTTAAAAAAAATGTTTCCGACCATGGAAAAAAATTTTTGGAGTAACCTGGTGGTCACATGGAGTAAAAAACAACCTTTTGGGACTTTCTAAGGCGCTTTAGAGGTTTGAAGTAAATGTTTATACACGATGCACCAAAAAACATTTAGCCTAACAAAACATAAATTTTTTTTTAATCGAAGAAAAAAAAATTTCGTATTTTTTTCGTTCATTTGAAGGAATTTTGGCATGAACTGCGTAGGCGGAACGAGCCGAAAACGCAAATTGTATTGGCCAAATCTCCGTGCGTGCCATTAGCCTAGATTTTACGAATCGCCTAAGATTTTAATTTGCATATCCGAATAAGCTAAATTTTTAGGAATGGAGCAGGCCATGAGCCACGCTACTTCAATCGTCAATTAAAAACATAAATAGCCATTATAACATTATAAAAAACGTTGTTCGAAAAAAAAATTATGTTTTTCAAAGAAATTCTGCTCAAAAATTCTGCATCAAGTGAGCTTATCACAATTTGTCAATAATCAATTTAGTTTAACAGTCGATTTCGCCCAGGTACTGACCCTACCTATGAGCTGCATAAGCTATGAGTCATACGCGGGTTGGTAACGGCACAAAAACATTTCTTATTACACAATTAAACAATTGTATTTGTCAGAACATTTATCCGTCGATACTTGTTTGTCAAAGCTTTTTTGGTAATCAATGAAATTTTAATTCAATTTTTTTTTATTCATCTTTTAAAATTTTTCCCTAAAAAGTGACACCGATTACAGAAGCAACTTGCAATTTCGGTATTTTAATTTACGCAGGGGGTTTTTGAACAAATAGTCGGGTCTCTCCAAGGTTAACCTCCTCACATCAAAAACGGAGAGAACTTCGCGTCCTCCCCAAAAGCCTTCTGAAGGCACTACCTTTGACGAGCTCTATCACAGGAAAAATGAAAGATTCATTATTATGTTTCACTGAATGAGACAGAGAGTAAAATTAAGTGAATAACACATTAATTTAAAAACTACAGGTGTAAAGATTTTTCTCTTCATTTTTTGCCAACGACCACTTGATCTTCCGCCGATTTGGAATTGGTGAATCTTGAGCAAAACGTAGGTTTTCTCAGATTCACCAATCAAAACGGCGGAAATCAAGTGTAACCAGTTTGGAAAAAAGAAGGGAAAATCTACACCCTGTATTATCTTAGTAGTTCAATTTCATATATCAGAGAGAGTTTAAGAAACTTTATATAATTTCCGTTTGAACAAAATTTAGACCGAAGTCTAGATATTATAATTTTTGATTAACCATTATAAATCTTTTAATGATTTCCTTGCATTAATTAACAATGCCTGATTAATCACAGACAGCTTAGATTAAGAAGAGTATTGAAATGCTTATGGGTCATATTGATCATTCAAAGATGGTTTGTTTACTGCGATAAAAAAAGCCTCTGCTCTTTCGCGATCTTTTTTGTTTTGAACAACCCTTAATATTTTAAACTTGTTTTTGAAAATTATGCAAATTTTCCTTTTGAGGGGCTGGTTAAGTTGCTCGAGGTTTCATCAGCAAAATCATTTGACGTTTTCCATTATATGCGTCACACATGAAATTTGTTAAAACGAATGGTTGGTTGAGGATGAGTTTTGTTGATGTTCTCTTATATCTGGTGGATGAGCATACGACAAGTCTGACCTATATAACTTTATTCACATGGGCCCTAAAAAATCGTTACAACGTTAAGACGTTTCCGTATGTGTCAGTCACAGGTTTTGTAAGAATGGGAGAAAAGTTTGCTTAGCTTTACACTACGTAAGTAACGTTAACGAAATTCAGGATAATATTTGCCCATTTACGGATTAATTCGCATATAAAATATTCTATTTGGACCGGTGACGATATTCAATAAGACGCACGTTTGAGTAGTAGGTTTTGCGCAGGTTTCACTGTTAGAAGAATAGTTCTCTCATTTAAGCTATTAACTAGCTTGTGGAAGAATGTTCGAGATAAACCTCTTTGTCAGTTTCTTCTTGAGTTTTTTAAGAAAATTTTCATGTGAGCTTCGAATCGATTTGCCCTATGAAGATGAGTCAGATGTACTCTCCGTTAAGATATGTTTTTGTTGACAACAGCCTCTTCAAAGTTTGAAATACTTGTTTGAAGTCATTTTTTCGATATTTTTGAATTCAATCTAGTTATTGAATTATAAATATTGTCGTTATCAATTAAATTTAACTCTGATTTTTCTTTGATCATTTGTCATCTTACGGTATATATTAATAGATTTCATCGAAATATTAATTGTTTTGATAAAAGCCCTCATAAAATTTTGTGTAGATTATATATTATTTTCGTTTATTTGCAATCTAAGGGAACAGATTGGCTTCAGTTACGTACTATATCATTGATAATCCAATAGTATTTACACCGTTGAATTTTTACATTAAAGATAGTTATTATATTACGATATACAGAAATTTTTATTATACAAATTAATAAAATTTTAGAAAGTAAAATAACAGATCATACTAAAACATTGAACATTTTTTGCTGATTCTAATCGATAATTATCGCTTTATAGTTTTTTTGCAATCTATTCAAACTCTGCCAAATGAAAGAATGAAATGGGCAATAAAGAATGGTCTGCAACTTCAAAAAAAATTCTCGAGAAGTGGTTTTTTATTTTCTGCTTGACCCGAAACCCATTGTTTTTTTTTAACAAATAAATTCTTAGTATTGTCTGGATTATGTATTTAATAAGAAACATCAAAATTATTTGCAGTTTTGAAATATCTTAATCGCATTATGAGTATAATTATGACTCATTAATTTATGACTCATAATTATGACTCATAATTACTCTATTCTCATAGTTTTGAACTTTCTCATTGGTCATGTTTTTGGCTTTATGAACTATATCTGTTTTCCAGGAAAGAGTAAAGCATCATTTTATACCTAATTACCATGTTTCAGAGAAAAAACTTGTTGCCATTTTACTGCATTATATGATTTTTTATTTTGGGCCCAAAACGTCGTTTGGATGTATGATAAATGAGTGAATCAAGTCAGCAAACCTACTGAAGGCTTATCAGTTTTCCTCTTTCTGATTTTTCTTACAATTTTGATCTCAGTGTGTGGATAGAATATTAGATAAGCATAGGACTTAATGCACGTGCCCATATTCAGTCCGGTTTGCTGCTGGTAACTTCTAATGGTCGTTTTTACTATGCTGACATTTTTGAGCGTTTTTATCGAAAGTTTTTTTTAAATTTTCCGTTTTTTGGAGGTGGCAAATTTCTCTATTTATCCCCTAAAGTTAAAATATTACGCGGTTCTGTATAAATCTTTCTAGAATAAAAGATACGCTCCGTACGACATTACATTAGAGTACATTTGTTTCTTTGTCAGAGTTATTACCCTATGAATGGCTGGGTCAAAAATTTTCATCATTTAAAAATCTTTCTTTAATTTTTTAGTGTTTTTTAATAAAAATAAGCATTCATCTGCAATCGGCTTAAATAGTATTTTTAAAAAATCTCACTATTGCTGACTAGCCGCATCGTAAGCAGTGGCTAGCCCTCTAAAGGTTCGCCGACCTTATGAAGCTTAGGCCGCCCGTTAAAATTTGAAATCCGTAAAAATTTGAAAGTGAGTAATTTGGAAAAAGACTTCTGATTTTCCAGATCGGTAAGCAACCAGAAAAGTTTTAGTCAGACGTTTTCTATACTCTTGTAATTCTTTTTCTAAACTAATTATATCATACCCCTCAAGTCTTTGAAATTTTTGTCTAGTAGACATTTGATTTTTACTAAATATTCAGTTTTTGTCATGAAAACTAGATCAGCATGCGTATCTACTTTCAATAGAACGATCTCTTCATGTTCATTAAGAAATTTTTTCAGAATTTTTGTTCTAGGGTCAAATGTTTTAGCATTTGACATACATCAGTCAAAACCATTGTAGACACCCAGTTAAGACTGTATGAGATTTTATTGCAGCAATATCAATTCAGATTTTTTGTTTTTTGTAGCTTCTCTTTTAAAACTGAAATATTCGTCAATTTCTACGTGATTTTGACAGCTTCAATCATTGAAACTCCTTATTGCTCAATTTTCACCAAGAGAATAAAATCAAGAATTCTGAGGGATATCATAACTAGTTTTTTTATGAATAATTATTCTGTTATAATTTGTTTTTTTGTAATTCCTTAACTTTTGTAATTTGAAGTTACGTATTTATCGGCATTATTTGAGATTTGAACAAAGGTTTTAGAGGGTTAAAAAGATTAATGATCTTCAGGTTTACACATTGGTTTTCAATTCACGAGAAAAAGTATCTAATTGGGAGTTTAAATTGTGTTCACGAGTTCAACTTATTTTTTTGTTCATCTAGTTTTTCTACGTTTGTGAATTTCAGCACTTTTCTAGCAGTAAAACCTACAAGTAGTTTGCTCTTTGAATATCTACAAATTGTGGAGTAAATTCTCTTGGATACATACATGTATAAAACAAGAATCCGTGTGTTGCGATTGAACTTATAAAAGTTGTTTTGAGTAGCGTTCGCAAAATATTTTCATGAAATTGGCTCTGTAGTACATTTTTAAAACATATTTATCTTAGCTTTCGATTTATTATCAATAACAAAGATTTAAGAATTTTTAAATTTCAGTTTAACACAAATGACCGAAGTCTAAAAACTTTATAATTTTGGATTACCGAATAATTTTTTGAACACATATTCATTTGGAATAACACAATTTTGAATAACACATAACAATTCAAATTTCAAGTCTGTGAACTCGATAACTGCGAGAGAAAGAGAGGTTACTCACTTTGTATTTTCGACAACCATACATCAAAATAATTCTCAAATACTTTCCTGTAAACCAGTTGCTCAGAATTGTGCTATAAATTTTGACAAAATTCTAATAAAAAGTAGGAAAATAATAATCTTACGAACGGCTCATCGCATGAAATTTCATCAATATTTTGGAAATGAAAGTTGCAACTTTATGATGCCTTTGAATTGTAGGTCTGTCACGAGTGTATTCTGCGCAGTTTTTGCCCCCGAAATTTTTTTTGCCTTCAGATAGTCAAAGGATGTGAGGGGTTAATAATTGGGCCCACGAATTTGAAAATCGAATGCTTGTAGAATTGTTGGCTTTGGCATAGGCTATCCGCACAGCAGAGAGTGATAGCCTCTAGATAAGTTATGGTATTACCGATTCTTTTAAAAGCAACGTTTTGGTATTTCTTTCAAGCAAATGATATTGTATTTTTGAACGCAATCGTATTCACGAATATATAAGCCATCAAGGGGCTCAGAAGTGTCGATGGGATAATTAGCTTGTGTAAATTTGAAAAATTGGCGTGACAGTAGCAATACACTCGTTCGATGTGTAGCTACAAATACCAGCATTAATTTCGCAAAAAAAGGGGAATTTGTGTAGATTTCGTAGATTTATCAATTAATTTACAGTAAACTGAAGTAAGTGATGATGAACTTTGATACATTTTTTTTGATTGTGAAACAAAAATGCAGATTTTAATTTGAAGAACTTCGGTTCTATCTAAATGTACTGCTTAAAACTGATCTAAATTGCTACTTTAATTTTAATATATCGAATTTCATAGCCTATAAATCATATGACTTTTTTTATGAAACTGAGTTGTTTTTTCAGTTTTTACTGATTTGACTACATGAATCATAGTAAAAAGCATGATTATACAGAATGTAAATAAAATACATTCAACATGATAAACTCAAGCAATCTTTGTCTCAAAATAGAATTGTAAAAATGACAAGAAAAATTGTTCTTAGTATTAAGAAAATTAAATTTCTGATTTAAGATGATAAACGATTACTCTCAGTACACTGCCCAGGTAACATTTCAAGGTTAATATTTTGAC
The DNA here is from genome assembly GCA_004367855.1 of Oikopleura vanhoeffeni. Classification (NCBI taxonomy): domain Eukaryota; kingdom Metazoa; phylum Chordata; class Appendicularia; order Copelata; family Oikopleuridae; genus Oikopleura; species Oikopleura vanhoeffeni. The sequence continues at coordinate 218,074 of SCLH01001284.1, read as the reverse complement.
ACAATTTGAATCAACAATGGCCTGGTTTTATGTACTTTCAAGGTGATCAAATTAGTGATATCATGAAAAATTATTATATTGATATCAAATTCTATTTTGAAATAAATTTAAAATTTTTAATTATTTTATTCAAACTCTAGTGATATATTAGCTGATAAGTTGTGACTTTTTCCATAGTGCAGGTTATTTGAGTATTTATTTTAAATTTCAAATTTTTTCAAAAATGTGCAATTAAACTAGTTATATGTTCGTAAAATTGTGCTTGAACGAGGCAACCAACTTACTGAAATGGTGTCCAAGAATAACTTAGAAATTATGGGCGAATGCTCAATCGACATTGCAAATAATTGTGAATTTTGTCATCTGATGTAATGAATTGATAAATATGCTTAAATTATACACACAATGTAAATAACATTGATTACCGCAATGTTAAAAATAACATTGATTACCGCAATGTCAATTTTGAACATTTCCCCTCAAGATCTGACATTAACAATATATTCTTGTTAAATTTTAACAAATGATATTGATTTGCTTCGATGATATCATGACATAAAAATTATCTAAATTTTCTTAGAGTTTTATGTGTAGACTGTGTCACCCCTGTATGCATTTCTTGTTAAAAGGCAACGTTAATGCCATGTTTATAACCGTATACACAACATAAACCATTTAATAACCAGTTAAATGTTTATAACCGTAAACTGTATACACAACATTTAAACATTCTAATTTTCAATTAGTTCAGAATCTGAGCATGCCATGCTGAATATAGTAACTTAAAAGGTGGGTACATTGTGCGCAAATTTTCAATGATATTTTTGTCTCATAATTTATTTAAATCTTAAAAAATATTTGATGGATCATATGTTATTTTCTGGAGTCATAAGCAGGGGTCGGCAATCTGATTTTTTTTTGAATCGGATCGGCAGGCTCGCGAAATTGAATCGAATCTGGATCGGATCGGTCGGCTTTCAAAAAATTTTCAATTGGATCGAGATCGGAAGCCGATCCGATTCCGGTCCAATTATGCCGACTCCTGGGTATAAGGCTGAAAGTAGGCCCCACTTGGGACGTTTATGCACTTGGGACCAAATAACACTTGAGACCAAATAAGCACTTTGGACCAATATGCACTTTGGACCATATTGCACTTTGGAACAATATTCACGTTGACCAATATGCACTTGGACAAATATGGTCTTGCGACCAATATGGTCTTGCGACCAATATGCACTTGGGACCATGACGGGACTTGAACCAGTTGGGACCAATACACATTAATATCGATATGCAGTTGAGTCCCGAGTTCGAAAAAAATGTGATCGGATATAAAACTATTTTCTTTGAAGAGTTTGAAAAATAAGAATATTGAATAAATAATTATTGTCGCAATTTTAATGATAAGTTCAAAAAAAAATATCTATGAGAAAAATTGAATATTGGTCAGAAATGAATAAAATTTTAAAATTATTAGAATGTAACAGAAAATAAATTTATCATTTAATTAACAGCCTGAATTAAATGTTAATTAATTATTTGTGTATTTCTATGACAATTTTCCATACTTCCTAAAAAGGGGGCCAAATATCGTGGAATTTAGTTTTTTGGCGAAAAATTAATAACTCCGCAAAAATGCAATCGAAAAAAAAACGAAAATAGAGTAAATTAGGAAAATTCAATATTTAAACTAACGTCATTTGTGACGCCTACAAAGTAATTGTAATATAAATCCCCAAACAATTCGGCGATATTGCAAATTTGGCAATTTGCACATTTGGCGATATTGGCACAGGAATCATTTTACTAAAAACGTGAAATTGATAGTTTTTTTCAGGGATTTTCGGCAAATTCGACGATATTGGGCCGCGATATCGGGCCTCCTCCCGTATTGTATTATTTGAATTCAACGAAAATAACTTTTTTACAATTTTGTGTTCAGTTTAGACAGTTTATGCAAAAATGATTATTTAACATAACTTCAATTCTTAAATTAAGTTTCCAAAGTCGAAATTTTCCATTTTGAAAAGATTTGCATTCAAAAAATCTAAATTTTATTTTTGAAATTTTATTTTGAAAAAAAGTCATTCAGTTTTAAATTCAATTTTTAGTTTAGAATTTCAATTTTAATGCCCAATTATAAGTTTGAGGGCCGAAGGCTCCACAAACTTAAATTGGAGATAAATTGTAGATTTCTGGCAACTTGACATCTGATTGGTCATGAGCGATGCTCAAACTTTTTCCATAATAATTGTCTGAGTAAGATATTTTATTACGGTTAATTATAAGTGTCGTGCATCATACTAGAGATATTTTACAATACCTCATGATAACACGCAGGTTAGGTACTACCCGCAGGTAGGTCTCGTGCCTTTCTAGATTACCATTGGCGAGCAACGAGAAGCTTGGACACGTGCCCGCAGGCTGCCTTTCAATTTTATGTTCGGACAATAAAAATTCATATAAAGACTTCATTTTTGTTAAAGAAATCTCATTTTTAAGTAAACTCGTTTTTTAGTAAAACTTATTTTAGAGCTTGAAAGCTCAGCTTCGACTTATCATAATTATTTTCGCGATTTTTTGAATGAGAAATTTGTATCATATCATTTTTATGGTCGAAAATCTCAATTGTTTTCAAAAATTAAAATATTGTTCAAATATTAAGAATGTTTCTAAATTGAAAGCAGGTTGTTCAAAAATACAAATTCTCCCTTTAGATAAATTTGGATCTGAATTTAATTTACATATTTTGGTCCAAGTTGTCCAAAAATAAAATAATGAATTTCAAATATTGGAAATTATTTTCAAACAATTATTTCACGAATTATTTCATTAAAAAATCACAAAATGATAAAACATTTGGAAATTAATTAATTGTTACTTATATTTGATGTTTAAAATTGAAAAAACAGTAAGAAATGAAAAAAAGGGTCAAAAAATATAATCAAAAAACATAAAAATTTTCATCGAAAACTGAACTCGGCATCAACTTTATGGTTACTTCGAACAAATTATAAAACAGTTAACCGTCGACAACCTCCTTGATAGGAATATTGATTTTGGTCCCAAGTGCAAACCGGTCCCAAGTGCATATCGATCCAAAGTGTGATCTGGTCCCAAGTCCGCCATATTGGTCCCAAGTCCGTCATGGTCTCAAGTGCACATAGGTCCAGAATTCATATTGGTCCCAAGTACATATTAGTCTCAAGTGCATTTTTGTCCCAAGTTTGATTTGGTCTCAAGTCCGCCATATTGGTTCCAAGTGCGTATTGGTCACAAATGCATATTCGTCCTAAGTCCGTCATGGTCCCAAGTGCTGAACTGTAACTAAGTTCGAAATGTGAAATTTCCGGTCCCAAGTGAGGCTTGGTCTTAAGTGCATATTCGTCCCACCTTCGTCATGGTCCCAAGTGCATAGTCGTCCCAAGTGTGATTTGGTCCGAAGCTTAATGCACTTGTTTTTTTAGTTTGCCGTCAAGACTTTTTTTTGAAAATTTCGGTGATGAAAAGACAGAATATTTCTGTTTATTAAGAAGTTTTTAGTTAAAAGATGTAAACACAAGTAGGCCTTCAAAATTATATGACAATTAGAGCAGTGTATATGAAATTACCTAACAAAATGCGTAAAATTCATAACTTCACCAAACACAATGAAACCAAAATTCAAAAGATCAGATTTTGGATGTTCAATCTGAAAATAATAACGTCATTCATAAGGCACTCAAAATAATTTGAAATAAAAACCTCATATTGCGTGGGTGTTTTAGCGATATGCACACTGGAAATTTTTTTGAGAAAATTGTGACTTTGCGTAGGT
>SCLH01001284.1:192398-214236 GCA_004367855.1 Oikopleura vanhoeffeni | reverse complement strand
GACATTGGCAAATTAAGCCACATATTCTTGTATTTGTCGCAAAACTTATGCTTGACCACTAAAAAAAAATTGGGGAAAATTTTATGTAGGAATATAACTAGTTAGGCAAAAAGTGATACGCCGCCAGCAGTGTATGTTTGTACGATAATTTTTGTACAGCCCTAAAGATAAGCTTTTTAATTTTTGTTCGAAAATATTGGTTTCGTTAAAAACTTCTTGTGTTCAAAATTTTTTCCGTTAAGGGGGTGGTCGTTGCAAAATGAGGCTCTAGAAACAAATGTTCCCAATTTTATTTTTATGCCTTTTTTGTAAAAATATGGAGAATAACAAGCATTTTGGTACTCGTTTTATTTTGAAACATGGCTAGGAAAGCACTTTTTGATGAGTTCAAAATATTTCGTTATGAAAAAAGTCTGGATTTCTTGATTTTGGAAAATAAAACCACGATTAATAGAAAAAACTCAGAAATGTAATTTGGACAAAACTCTCTATACTTATCTGACCGACTCCTCAGCTACAATTATACATGTTTCATATATGTTCGAATGTGTTACAAATAAATCAGGGAGGAGAATACATTTGACTGAGACCGCCCTAAAATAGGGTCAAATAACTGTTTTTTGGTGATTTTGAAGCGGAATTCAGAAATTGGACAAAACTCTCTATACTGATCTGCACGGACTATTCAATATCACTTACACAATTCTATAAGTCACGAATGTGTACCTTAAAAGACATGGATGAGAATACAGTTTGAAAAAATAACACCGTCAGTTTTGTAAGCACGTTTGCTGATTGACGAGCCATTCGTCATTTTGTTTTTTTTAGAATGCTTAGATTTTTGTTCAATAATATCAGAGAAAGGTTAATATTTGGTCCATCGATTTGTACTTTTGCGGTAAATTGGCGATTGAAAACCCCTTTATTTGACTTAAAATGCGACGACCACCCCCTTAAAAATTTTTTTTTTCAATAATTGCCCCTGATAATGCCCCCTCATAATCGATATCCACAAATATAATGTTTAGATTTGAATTAATAACGTAACATAATTTATGTTATGACGAAAACATCGTCAAAATTTGCGCGCAGTAGTAAAAGTCGTAAAATATTATCATTATGCTTAGCAACGCATGCTCGGATGCTAAACTAAAGTTAAAAATGGAAAAATTAATGTTTTGTGTACGGTTATTACCATGGCGTCAGACGTTGCTTCTTTTTCTCAAAATACATACGGAGATGGCACAGTTTATACGTAAACAGTGTGCAAACTTCGATAATGTTTTTCTTGTTTTTTTATTGTAACAACATTTATTTTATTGATAAAGCTTGACACAAACATTGAAAACGTGACAAAATTAACGAAAAGAAAGCGTACACTAATTAATTGCATATTAATTATTTTATCTCATAATTGTAAACTCAAATTTACTTAATATCAAAGACAATTTTTTTGTCATATTTTCCAGCATAAATTTTATTTACAAATTTTCTTCTAATCAATTTGGGAGTAAAGTCGATTAAAACTCTGAATTTTATTTTGGTTAAACTACGATGCCCAACTACGAAACTCATCCTGTTATAAAAAATAGATTCTAAAAGTTGGGAAATTAATTGAAAATAATTCAGTTGCCTTCAGCCTCTTTTTTGCACTAAAATTTAAGCATAGCCTTACAGATAAGCTTATGTTATTCGAAATATTTTGAAAGTAACATGGTTTTGTTTAAAAAAATTTTCTTCAAATTTTTATTTGTTTCTAAGCATTTTGTGAGGAAATTATTGTGTTATAATAAATCTGTTAACAGGTGCGGGACGACGACGCAAAATGAACAAATTTCGATTTCTTGTGCCTAGTTCATGTATAATAAGATTTTTTTTTATAGTCCCAACATGATCACCAGTATCTTTTAACCCGAATAAAAATGGTTTAGAATTTGTGTAATTTTTGATATTGCTGATAAGAATAATATTTCAAGTCAATGTGTGGTGGATTGTTTGAATTAATCCTTTTATTCATTTCGTTTTTCCGTCACTTTTCCAAAATCACTTTTGTAACTGGTTTTTTCGAACTCAAACATGACTTGCGGATGAGGAATAATTGATGCCTATGAAAAAAAACCACATAATTTTGCTCAGACGTTCTATTTCGGAACTTGTGGCAATTTTAAATGTAATTGAAACATTTTTAATTTTAATTTTCATGACTTTTTCACGTACAAAAATTGTTACGACCCCTTTAAGGGTTCATATCTTTTAGCTGTCTTTTTTTTATATTATATCTTTCGCAAAAATATAGAATAACTTTTAATTCTTTACAAATATTCGACTGACCCAATTAGCAAAAACGTGAATTCAATATTTTGTGGTAAATTTCACCCGAATATTAAAATAAGATTCTATAAATGGTTAGTATTATTAAAAAAAAACACTACAGTTTCACACATGTGAAATGCTTGAACGTTGGGCTAGCCAAGGATTTTTTTCAGGTTGCTGTAAGTCGGCTAAAATGATCGCATTTTTTTTAAATCTTTGGCCGGGTATTTTTATAGTGTATTTTTGCAATCCTTGGACGTGTGTATTGCAGCGCAATCCACAAAATGAAATCACCAGTATTGTGTGCAATACATTGTGTTGTTGACAATCTCAACTTGAGATGATATTATTTAAAAAAANATTTAACTGCAATACAAGCCCAGCCTTCGGCTGGGCCTTGTATTGCATATTAAATTTGACACAACACTGATTAGATCATGAGAAACAGAATCGAATTTTGAAAATTTAGAGAACTGTCAATCTTCGACCTTTTAAGAACTCTTTAGAGGTCGAAAAAAGTTACTTATATATAATGTGAGAAAATGTACTTTTTGCGCCTACGCATTTTTCATATAAAAAGATAGGCGAAAAAAAGTCGACCAAAAATTTTGTCTACCAAAAATGGATACTCTCAGATACCTGTCCTAGGACAAGACAAAAATTTTAAAATCTTGTGCCGACCCCTGGCTACGGTGTAGTCAACTCGAAAAGCTGATTTAATGATATATTCAGAATATAATATTCTAGGAAATCATCAATAAAAATCGATGCAGAATTTTTTTTTGACCATTTCACTAGAAAAGTGATCAAAAAAGCGAGACCGTTTTATAAAAAAATCTATAATTAAGCTTTAGGTTTTCAAAATACATTTCCGGAATATTTATCATGCTTAAAACAATTTTGTAAACAGTCTAGCGTTTTTAAAAACTTCCCTGGTAAAATTTTAAGAGAATTTTCCATGGATCATTTAGATTCAGTATTTCCTAGAACACATTATAAAATCAGCTAGAGACAAAAAAATTGTTGGGCCTGGCTTAAAGTTAGGATGTCCTAATCGAAGTTAAAATTTTTATGCAACCTTCAAATAAGGATGATCGAAGTCGTCTACAAGGTAATTAATTGCCAGTCTGAGTACACTAGCTAATTGCCTAAATGCTTTTCCGGCTTGTAAGCTAATCAAATTAATTTTTGTATTAAAATAGCAATGAGTTTAAAAAATAAGGAACCCCACAATTGAGAACTCGCAGTTTATTTAAAGATGAAAAATAGAATTTAACATTAGGAAATAGTCTGATCATGTTATCGCTGAAAACTTCTTAAATGTTGGATATTTGTTCCACTTAAACGAACATGAGTTAATTTTGATCTTTTTGATAATTGAATATGACGGAAAGTGTGCGGTGTTAACCATGAATTTACGGACATATTTGTATAAAGTCTATCACACAAATTTTTCAGTTCCGACCAACTCTGCCCAATCAAAAATGTGCTGAAAAACTACATTTTTGAATTTATAAATCTAATTTGGCTTCGATGTTACACCACTTACATCCAGCCAGTCATCTTCCTGCATTAAACATAATTTAAATTACTACCAAAATGCCAACGGGGTGAATATCCATGTTTATCGGAATAATAGACAATTTCAATAAAAACGCGCTAAAAAAACCTCAGAAAAGAGAACGTTTTTATTAACGGGCAACATTATATATTCCGGCCTCAGCTTTTATTGTATTTCAGATTATTAAAACATGAAGTCAAATTTCAAGTTAATATTTTGTCATAATGTTCGCTTTGATATCCTTTTCCCAACCTTCGTCCATCTTAAAAATGCTTGCTATCTTTAGAGCACGTGTTCAAATCCCACTTATGTTGTCTTAGTGATTCCTTGCGTGATTACACACCGATGATAACCCCCCTGTTCAAGGAGGGTCACAAGAAATGTATGAGTTCTGCGAATTAAAGACTACCGTTATTATTCTCAATTTATTGTATATTTTGCTAAAAAACGAAACAGCGAATGCAAGACAGAAACTAGATTTGTGTTTTGTCCGTTTTGATTGCAAAGCTATAATTTGGCTAACAGACTAAACAACACTGAATGTGTAAAACATACACTTAGGTTATCACCAATCAACTTTGGCGGTTTTTAAGATGAACTTAGGTTAGGAAAAGGATATAATGCGTCATCAAAAATTCTTGTTCTCAAGAAAACTTTGTTAAAGTGTTCGAGGCCTGTTATAATCAAATTGTACGGTTATCTCAAAATACTTAAAGAAACTCAAAAATTAGTATATTTCCAACTGATTTTGGTTATTCAATAGTATTTTGGACGTTAAGTCAACAACGTTAACCGTATTATTCGGTTAAAACAAGCCAAAAGACTAAATTGGAGTCTCAGTGAGTTCATTGTTAAGACGAGGTGTTATATCAGTTCGACTGCAAAAACATGCAACATTATGTACAATTTTGAAACACCTAACGCAAGAATACGCTGCTATGAAAAAGTACTTTTTCTTAAAAATTAGTACTGAGTAGGCCGTCACCTATCAGATTTGGTTCGAAACCAAGTTCAAAACTCGGAATTTTACGTACTCCTATCGTCTTACTTAGTCAAATTGAAGCAAAGAATGGGTTTAATTCATTCGAAATTATAACTCTGGTGTCTAAAATGACCAAAACAGGTACCGGACAAGATAAAAATCGGAAAAATACTACATTTTTTTAATTCAATTTTTCAGTTAAAAATCCAAAAATAGAATTTTATTTCGTTTGAAACCCATATGTAGTCATTTCCGGTCATTTGTAAATTCCGAATTTGGAGAAATTTAGAAAAACTTCAATTTGGAGAAATTTCAATTTTTTTTGCAAAAAATCTTTCAGAATGGCATCCTCGGATTTTCGATGCTCTTCTTAGCCGCTATTTTTGCCACGACTGGTGACTAGTACTTAGTAAGTATAAATTGTATTTTACGCATTACTTGTTGTCGACAAGTAAAGAAATTATGTAAAACCATGTTGTCTTTCTTCAATTTGGATAGGTTAAAAAGAGATATGAATTTTGAGCAATTATGAAGTGTTCATAATGACTGTACTACAATTTGACTGTACTACCAGAAAATCCTCCTTATTTTTTGCGTTAAGATTGTTTTTTGAATCATTCGGACCCGCTCATGTCTGCCGTGTTTTATATCCCCTATTCACACTTTTGTGAATATCCCGGCCCTACTACTTAAATACACACTACGTTTCCTAATCAGGGCCGGGATATTCACAAAAGTGTGAATAGGGGATATATAATGAAATAATTAAAAATTTATATAGAAAGTTTGAAAATATAAAAGTTAATATACAATTTAAGGATCGGAGGATCCGATGACCCGAGCTAGATAAATGTTTGAATATTGTTTTCTACGGCCTACAAATATCAGGAGCATTCGAACTTCATATCGAGGCAATTTCTTTTTAATGGTTACAGAATTGTTTATTCATCATTTGCATTCACTGGAAGTTGCTAAAATTGACCCAAATAAAAAATTCTCAAAAAATGTTTCGTTTCCACGACAGTATGTTTCAAAACATTGCGGCGCAGGTGGGAGTGAAATACAAAAATATATAGCTGATGCATAAAAAACTTTCAGTTTCTATCCAAATCATCAAATGAATAAATATGTACTTTTTCAGGTTATCATGGATTAAATTGAGCAACTTATACACCAGTGTGGTTCAAAAACGGTAACCAATAAGAGATATGAGTCATAAGTTATGACTCATAACCTCTTTAACCAGCTCTTTAACCACTAAGCTGTATTTTGGCTGTTATGAACTGTGACTAAAACAGGTGACAGTATCATCTTTGACTATGAAGTTCTATCATGTATTTTTAAAAGTTTGTAAGGAGTAAGAGTCAGACCTCGGCAAGCCAGCAAATTTTTGTGGCTTGGATTGGCTTGGAAACCCAAAAAAAGTTGGTGGCTTGTCTTGGATTTGTGCTTGGCTTGGTTTTTAAACTTGGCTTGGTCTTTGGCTTGACTTGCTTTTTTGGCTTGGCTTGGTTTTCTGGCTTGGCTTGGTCGGTGGCTTGATTTTTTTGAACGAAATCAAACGAATAAAATGGTTATATTAGCCAAGCCAGAAAACCAAGCCAAGCGAAAAAACCAAGCCAAGCGAAAAACCAAGACAAGCGAAAAACCAAGCCAAGCAATCTCTGGCTTGGCTTGGACCAAGCTAAGCCAATCCAAGCCGACCAAGCCAAGCCACACTTTCCGAGGTCTGGTAAGAGTAGTTAAAGCAGACAGAAGCCGCAGTATAAATTCTTATCAGCATTTTTGTATTTAAATAAACCGATTCTTCTAAAACAAAATTCGATAGTGCGGCTCTTAAATTATACAGATTGTTTGGTCTGATAATATCTACTATAATTTCGAAATAATTTTAAGTACGGGAAATGAAAAAATTTTGAGCTTGATATGATGACATAAGCGTTAACAAAGATTTATTCGGCCAATTTGAGTCGGTCGATGTAACGTCGTGAACTTCTTTTACTGGAATTGAACTCACTGTTTTTTTTGAGGACGCATCGTAATTGGTATGAGATGAAGATTTTCACACAAATTCAATATACCAATTAAATCAACTACAGCTGTAAGGTTGATTTACAAGTTGGCCTTGTTTTTCTGCAGACATCACATTACTATACGATTTCCGTATTTAAAAACAGAAACTGTAGGTTCAATATTTTTTTTTATGCACTTACAGAAAATCTTTCAAAAATGTGAGACAAATCAATATATTTATAAGCTTTATCGAGAATTAATTTCCGAAACAATTCCTGGTCATTAAAAATCTTTTTAAATAATTTTAGCACAATCTTGAAATTTGCTATTTTAAGGCGAAGGTTGTATGATACAACTTGTATCGTTTAATAAATTTGTATGCGCTAGAGCAGACTAATGTTTGAACGACTTTTTAGAACTCTCGGAGAAATACCCCCATTGAAATTAATTAGGGTTGTAAAATTCAAAAACGTTTCTGATTTTGCTAGCCTTACGTACTTGAGGAAATGCCTTAGAATAACTTGAACATAAATACGTCTTGAAGTGAGTGATCAATACTTTGACCCGTTTCCTAAATATTTACAGAAAATTCAAAATTATTTTACTAGTGACGAAAAGATAAGCTCGGTTGCTTGTGAAATATATATTGAATAAGTTCAGCAACGTTTCTGACCAGAAATTATATTGGAAGAAAAATTTTTCGTCAAAAAATTATTTGGTCCAAACCTTTTTTCGTCAAAATTTTTGTGTTTTTTCGTCAAAAAAACTTTTTTCGTCAAAAAATTATAAACTGAATTTCGTTTTACGTCAAAAAAACTTTTCGTCAAAAAAACTTTTTCGTGCAAAAAGTTTATCGTCAAAAGAAATGATTAAACCAGACTTGTTTTTGAAAAAAATAAATATTTATTAAAAAAATATTATTTTGAAAATACAGTTGTGTCTATAGACTATTGTTCGTCTTCAGGATTTATGTCATAAAATTTTTTGATTTCATCTATCAGTTTCTGAACATTTGAATTTGTGATTCTGCTGAATCTTTGTCTTATTTTTCAATGAAGATTTTTCCGTTTAAATCTTGTTAAAGCAAGTGCATTTATTGTTAACGGAGATCCAATTAAGGTGCTTAAAAACGGCCCAAAAAAATTTGCAGCGCTAAATTCTCGCATATTTTATGCATTCAAGAGTCTTAATTTTTAAATTTTCATTGTTTATTTCGAGAAAAACAGTTTGACTGTGAACACTCAGTTTGGCCACTAAAAAATTGGACCCCAATTCTACAAGTAATTCTACTTAATATCGGGCCCTAACTTTGTCTCAAAAAAACACTCAGCAAAAAAATTGCACTTTTTCAACTGTTCTGAGAAATTTTTTGCTATTTATGCTTTTTGCAACACATTCATTAATACTTCGGTTACATCTTTAAGGAGATTGTGGGTGCTTCCAGTTATGTGCTGGGGAAAAATAAGGCGTTTTTAAAACTCAAATATCTTTTGTGAGAATTGAGTGAACGTTTATTTTTCCAATTGTATATTGTAAGCCGTGACCTTGAGAAGTCAAAAATTGATTCATTTCTATAAAATATTATCACATCAACCTTTAAATGCATAAAACCTAATTGCTGGTATTTCTTTTCATTGAAGTATACCGTCATATCCACGTATCGAAAAATCACATAATGCCGATATTATTGATCAGAAAAAAATTCTCTACAATTGAAACCAAGCATATTTTATAAATTCATCTTAATTCGCCGAAAATTATTTTTGAAAATTCCTTGCTATAGTTAAATATAGGCAAAATGTAGATTATTTTACAAAAAAAAGTATACCTCACGAACGGTACATGCGATTTCTTTTCTCTTTTTCATAAATTCTTCTCTATTATNAAGTTGAATACGGATAACATTTCGTTAAATCATCTTAAGTCTTTAAGGGGGTGGCATAAACCCGGCATCCTGGAGTCAATATAACTTACGAAAATAGTAAGTCAGTATATTTTTTCATGCTAATTATAGTTAGCCGATTTAAATATGTTTCAGCTTCATAAAATCATTTTTATTCATTTTAGGAAAGATTTGAGTTCGGGTTTTCATCTTTGAAATCGTAAAAATTTGAAAAAAATCGAAGCATTATAAAAATTTCCGCATTTTTTGTCCAAAATTTTTTTGTTTTAATAACTGAAATCTGTGGGTAAAAACCAAAAAATAGCTACTTTAACTTTTTTCATGGATTCCTACATATTTTCTGACCGCTGTTTGAAAAATCATAAAAATTTTATTTTTTCATTTTTTATCACTTTTTCAGAAAAATAAAGAAAATTTTCCCCAAATCAAGTCCAAAATTTTGTATTCGTGGTTTTTTGAACTCTCCATAAAAAAGCATGCAGAATCACATATTAAATGTTTTGGTATCTATTAAATCGCCGTATGTCAACTAATCGGTAGGTCGCGCGATTATGATTTTGAAACTGTTGATGAAATTTTTAACACTTGACTGTGCACTCGATAAGTGCCATTCGGCACTAAATCTTTAAATATTTTATGGTCATGAAAAATTCTCAATAAAAAGGTGGGTGTAATAGGTGCCATTTTGTTTAATAGTCAGAACATTTTTTAATATCAAATCGCAATTTAAAGTCAATTTATATCTCAAAAAAAGCGGTTTTTCTCTAATTTTTGCCAATTTTTACCCTTTTTTATGGAAAAAGAACTTTGATATTTAAGAAATTTTCGAGTGTGCAGAGTAATCAGAGAATTAATTAGTGAAGTACACCCGACAATGTCTGAAGTTTATCAATATCGTCTTTAAAAAAAATTCTATAGTCGGGTTAAGTTGGAAATTGATGCACAGTGAAAAGTGTTTTTTTGTATTTTTAACCATAGTTAGTTATGTTTAGAAAATAAAAATGTAAACGTTTGTAAGAATGAACACTTTTATTGAAGATTAAGATTAAAAAATAAATTTCCACCTTTTTTTTTCTTTCATATATTGCTCTGAAAAAATGAACCAATCTGCTGGACTTATGCCACCTCCTTAAAGGGGCTGGCATCGATGTTGGTACATTTTTCAAAGCAATATATAAAAAACATTGCGAATCAAAGTGTTCATTCTTGCAAACGTTTATAATTTCAATTTCTTAACATTACTGCGTGTTTGTTAAAATATTTGAAACCCCTTCTCATTAGAACTTTATTTTCAACTTGATAAAAATTTGAGCCATTTTGCAAATATATCCTCGGAGGAAATAGATTTTGAAGACTTAAATTGTGAAAAAATCGTCGGTTATTTGGCGTTCTAGAATTGTTCAGTCGCCGTATCAAAAATTAACTCGTCTCTAAAAATTGACATACTACCGTTACGTGATCTGTGAAAATTTGAGCTCAATTTGATATACCGTCTGGAAGGAGATAGATTTCGCAGTTTTGAAAGGGTCTTCATGTAAACATACTGTGACTATTGGTGTGGATGTCAATAACCATACAGTATGTGATATACTATTTCGTAAAATTAAGGATAGATCTACAAATCAGTATTTTTGTTTTTTTGCATAAGCTCTTAGTTTTCAGAATATATCACCGTGAATATGTCAAATCTGCCAGATATACCCCCTTAAGAGGGTTGTCGACTCTGATTTAATAAAGGCCTTATAGGCATCAGAAATGATCCAAATTGATATTTTTTTGAAATTTTCGCCTTTTTTCGATTTAAGTATTTTTTAAAAGATGAAGTTAAAAAATAACGTTTGCTCGAATTTGAGCACTAAAACTTAAATATCGACTTGACGTAAGCCAACTTTCTGATCAGTGTTTCACTGGCTTTCTTTTGAGCCAACTTTCGAGAAAATCGATTTTTCGGAATTTTTTTCGAAAATGATCAAAAAATTACATTTCCAAATCTGCATCAAAATATGGGAAAAAGGCAACTACAACCCTTCAAAATGCCACAAGTTGTAATTTTAAAAAAAATTTACTCAATTTTAAAAAAATTGGCCCAATTTTAAAACTAAACCTTGGAGGAGATAGATTTTTAAGTCGAAAATCATGAAAAAAGCCAAAAATCGTCAGTTTATTGGACTGCTAAGAAAATTCAGTCATCCAAATGAAAAACCCGCCATCTACAAATCTTAGTTTGCTCATTCCACGTATCATGCCAAATTTTTGAACAATTTCAATATATGATCTGGGAGGAGATAGATTTTGAAATTTCGCAAAATGACCTCCTGTTACGACTATGTGATATGTCATGACAATTGGTGAAGTCATCAAAATATCAGTTTGACCTTTGATTCCACAAGATAAAGGCTAGGTCTACAAATTGGCATTTTTGCAATTATTGCTCAAGGTTCAGATTTTCCAGTTTGACTCTGCAAAATTGCAAATCAGACACGACAACCCCCTTAAGGGGATATACGACTCTGATTTGACATTTTATCGGTTAAATATACTGAAAAATAACAGTTTATGTGGAAAACCAAAAATGCTAATTTATAGATCTATCCTGAATCTTGCGAAGGAATACATCAAAAATTATTTTTTACCATTTCACCAATAGGTACAGTATCGTAACAAGGTGACATTTTCCAAACTACAAAATCTATCCCTTTCCAGACGGTATATCAATTGAGCTCAAATTTTCACAGATAATGTAACGGTGGTAATACCACCGTGGTATGTCAAACTTTTAACACAAGCTTTTTTTGATCCGGCAAAATGCAAAAATTTCGAAAACAATTTTTCTATCATTGATTCCTTAGTACACTTAATTATCACCCCATATCAATTAAGAGCATTTTTATTGCCTCTTAGGCCTTTATTAAATCAGAGTCGTATACCTCCTTAAGGGGGTGGTCGTCGCATTTTAAGGGTATCCCGGTCCCTAATTTGACATATTCTCGATGAAATATCAGCCAAACAGAGTGTCAAGGATATAATTCAGATTAGCCAATTTGTAGAACTAGCCTTCAACTTGCAAAAAAAATATGCCAAAACTTTTTTCCTTCACACATAAGCGACACAAGAGGACCTAAGCCAAAACGGAAAATCTATCTCCTCCCAGGTTTTATTTTGAAATAAACCCAAATTTTAACATAAGCTGTATAATTACTATTCAAAAGTTTACAGTGGCGTTTTTGGTGATAAGTGCTATATTTTTCTAGAACATGTAAAAAACCACCGTTTTTGGGACATTACGCCTCGAAAAATCTATCTCCTCCCAGGTTAAATTTGCAAATTAGCTCAAAATTTTGCNAAAAAAATATTATTTTGAAAATACAGTTGTGTCTATAGACTATTGTTCGGCTTCAGGATTTATGTCATAAAATTTTTGATTTTATCTATCAGTTTCTGAACATTTGAATTTGTGATTCTTGTTAAAGCAAGTGCATTTATTGTTAACGGAGATCTAATTAAGGTGCTTAAAAACGGCCCAAAAAAATTTGCAGCGCTAAATTCTCGCATATTTTATGCATTCAAGAGTCTTAATTTTTAAATTTTCATTGTTTATTTCGAGAAAAACAGTTTGACTGTGAACACTCAGTTTGGCCACTAAAAAATCGGACCCCAATTCTACAAGTAATTCTACTTATTTACATAATATCGGGCCCTAACTTTGTCTCAAAAAAACACTCAGCAAAAAAATTGCACGTTTTCAACTGTTCTGAGAAACTTTTTGCTATTTATGCTTTTTGCAACACATTCATTAATACTTCGGTTACATCTTTAACCGGCGTTGGTTGTCACATCGGTATATCGATTTGTGTTCTTAAAAATTGAATGCCAATTACTTAATTCGTACTCATCAAAATAAATTTTTGTTAAATATTGAATAAAATTTTCAAGATTATTTTCGACAATCACACTTGATTTCGCCATAAACGCCAAGATGAGTTTGATGTGAGCTTTTTCAATATAAGGAAACAATTTTCCAATCCGTATGAAATCAACCAATTCTGGAATGACCTGAGCTGTCAAACTGGACAAAAAAAATCAACAGATCAGAAATCTTTAATATTTAAAAATCTTTATTTTTATGTTATATTGCCGAAAATGCCCGATATTGCAAATTTTTTCTGGCAAAAAACTTTCGGTGATATTGGGTCTTTCCTTCTTTATCCTTTTCCCCACGGAACTTCATCTCAAAAACGCTTACTAACTCTATAGCGCGTGTTCGAATTCCACTAATGTTGTCTAAGTGATTATCTTGAATATGGTTATTGGCAAGGTTTTTGATAATGGAACCGCTAAGTTTTATTGGTGTGTTATCACTCAAGCAATTCCTGAGACAATCACTTAGACAACATCAGTGAAAAGGATATAATTTATCGACTGCAGACAGCCTAACTGATTTCAAATTAAAAAGTCAACATCAGTTTTATATATGACAGCCTACTGTAAAGTGATGGGTATGGACACGAATCATGATATTTTTTGTAAATTTCGCCATTCCATGACTTTTGACATAAGATGACACATTACGATTGATGTGACTCAAACACGCTTTTGATGCTACTGCATAATCCTCAAATACTTATCGGTATTCATTGTACAAAGAAAATTCCCGATCCAAGACCAAAAATATGGATCTAATGAAATTTCAATATGTTTTAAATCATCGTTACATGGTTCGGTTCATTTGAAAAATGTTTGGATCGGATGATCCGATTCGGATCGGTATACGATACGAGAAAATAACTCGAATAACTTTTTATAAAATTGTTAAAGAATTTTGAAGTCTAGAAAATCATATGAAAATCGAATTGCGTTTCAGTTTAAGTTAGTTGTAAGACTTTTATATAAATTTCGATGAGACTATTTTCTGACCAAAACTTTATTTTTATGACAAATGATTCATTTTGACGAAAAAATTATTTGACGAAAAATGTTTTCGACGAAAAAATTATGACGAAAAAAGTTTTTGACGGAAAGATATTCTGACGAAAAAAAATTTTGACGAAAAAATCTTTTTCCACTATTTTATCTGAATTTATTTTGAAAATCAATCAATAACGTTAAAAACGTTACGTTTTTGAAAAAAATATCACGTTGCTTTCAACATTTTCCCTTAGGGGGGTACTGGTCGCTAATATTATGAGGTCTCAAGAGCATTACAAATGCTTTAAATGCCCGGGTTGATAACAAAGTGCACTACCGACCAAATCATCAGTAAAAATTTTTTCTAAATTTTTGTTTTTTTTTATCTTTTTTTTTCAAAAATGAACTAAAAAAATGACGTTTCCTTTAATTTTACAACTTAAGGGGGTGGGCGTCGTAATTTTTTGAGGCCTTTATTGAATTAATTTATAATATATAAGCATCGATTATGACTAGAGTGGACCCAAGGAATCTCGTGGTGGCAATCATNAAAATATATAAATATTTATAGAAATGTAAATCTAGAATTATGAAAAAAATAAAAACGTAACGCTGAATTCCGAAGGAACGGGGGTCGCGTTCCGTTCCATTTCGCGAAAACCGCGAATGATTATTATATTAATTTTATTCATAGTTTAGCAACTAGTTTCGATATTTATTGTTTTATCATTTTCAAGTTGTTTAAATTCAGGTTCAAAATAATCAGTCGTTTAGAGAAAATCTAGAATATTTAAAAAAAAATTTGATTCCTAAATAGCATTTTTTATGCATTTTATTACTGTTAAAATTAATATATATTTGTGAAATTTCGAGTCGGTGTCTAGTGTACCCATTTGTACCCGCGAAAACCGCGTTCCGTTTTGTTCCGTTCCATTTGATACTCTGGTCTCGCAAGATCACGCATAAAAGAGTGTACAAATTGGCAATTCTATATAATATCTTAAAATCGTTGTTAGGCTTATTATTCATGAAGAATATCTCAATGAAGGAATCACCCCTTTTCAGAGGGTTCCGTTCCATTTGATACTCTGGTCTCGTAAGATCACGCATCAAAGAGTGTACAAATTGGCAATTCTATATAATATCTTAAAATCGTTGTTAGGCTTATTATTCATGAAGAATATCTCAATGAAGGAATCACCCCTTTTGGAAGAAAATTTTTCGTCAAAAAATTATTTGTTCAAAAACTTTTTTCGTCAAAATTTTTGTATTTTTTCGTCAAAAAATAATCAACTGAATTCCGTTTTTCGTCAAAAAATTTTTCCTCCATAAAACTTTTTCGTCAAAAAGTTTATCGTCAAAAAAACTTTTTCGTCAAAAAAAAACTTTTTCGTCAAAATATCATAAATGATTAAACTAGACTTGTTTGAAAGAAAAATAAATATTTATTAACAAAATTTAATTTTGGAAATACAGTTGTGTCTATAGACTATAGTTTGTCTTTAGGATTTATGTCATAAAAATTTTTGATTTCATTTATCAGTTTCTGAACATTTGAATTTGTGATCCTGCTGAATCTTTGTCTTTCAATGAACATTTTTTTCCGTTTGAATATTGTTGAAGCAAGTGCATTTATTGTTAACGGGGATCCAATTAAGGTGCTTAATAACGGGCCCGAGAAAAACAGTTCGACTGTGAACACCCAGTTTGGCCACTTAAAAATTGGACCTCAATTCTACAAGTTATTCTACTTATTCACATAATATCGGGCCCTAACCATGTTGCAGAAAAACACTTAGCAAAAAAACTTGCACGTTTTCAACTGCTCTGAGAAACTTTTTGCTATTTATGCTTTTTGCAACACATTCATTAATACTCCGGTTACATCTTTCACTGGCGTTGGTTGTCACATCGGTATATCGATTTGTGTTCTTAATTATTGAATGCCAATTACTTAAATCGTACTCATCCAAATTAGTTTTTGTTAAATATTGAATAAAATTTTGAAGATTATTTTCGACAATCACACTGGATTTCGACATAAACGCCAAGATGAGTTTAATGTGAGCTTTTTCAATATAACTTATATCACTTATATAACTTATACTATATAAGGGAACAATTTTACAATTCGTATGAAATCAACCAATTCTGGACTGACCTGNTTAATTATTGAATGCCAATTACTTAAATCGTACTCATCCAAATAAGTTTTTGTTAAATATTGAATAAAATTTTGAAGATTATTTTCGACAATCACACTGGATTTCGCCATAAACGCCAAGATAAGTTTAATGTGAGCTTTTTCAATATAAGGAAACAATTTTCCAATCCGTATGAAATCAACCAATTCTGGACTGACCTGGGCTGTCAAACTGGACACACAAAAAAGTCAATAGTTCAGAAATCTTTATTATTAAAAAATCTTAATTTTTCTAATATCTTATATAAGAGTATGTAATATCGCCGAAAATGCCCGATATCGCAAATTTTTCCCTTCCATATCCTTTCTCCAACAGAACTCCATCTCAAAAACGCTTACTAACTCTGTTGTCTAAGTGGTTATCTTGAATCTGATTATAGGCAAGGATCTTGATAATGGAACCGCTAAATTTTATTGGTGTGTCATCACTCAAGCAATCATCTCGCGCTATAGAAATATTAAGCGTTTTAATATTATTTATATTAAAAAGTCAACATTAGTTTTTAATATGACAACCTACTGTAAAGTGATGGGTATTGACACGAATCATGATCTTTTTTTGTAAATTTCGCCATTCCATGACTTTTGACATAAGATGACACATAACGATTGATGTGACTCAAACACGCTTTTGACGTTACTGCATAATCCTCAAATACTAATCGGAATTCATTGTACAAAGAAAATTCCCGATCCGAGACCAAAAATATGGCTCTAATGAAATTTCGATATGTTTTAAATCATCGTTGCTCGAAGCATGGTTCGGTTAATTTGGAAATGTTTGAATCGGATCGGTATACGATACAAGAAAATTACTCGAATAACTTTTAATAAAATTGTTAAAGAAAAATTTCTGAAGCTTTCAATAATATTTAGATATTCTCAGATTCAACTCGTTCAAAAGTGATTCTCTTTTAGTTGCAGATTCCATTGTAATTTTTATTTGAAAGCTTATTTTTCAAAACTAGTTCATCATATTATACCTATGATTCATGTGTAATAAGAAAAGTGGATGCACAAAAAGCTGACCGAATAGACTCAAAAATTTTTTGGATCGGATCATTGGACCCGCCGAAAAAGTTGGATCGGATCGGTGGCCTTCTCGAAAATTTTGGATCAGATCAGTAGCCTACTCGAAAAAATTGGATCGGATCGGTAGACCAGTCAAAAAAATTGGATCAGATCGGATCGATTTTTCCGATCCGATCCAACTGATCTTATTTTGCCGACCCCGGTGTTCAGGGTTTTGAAAATTTTTAATCGATCTAATCTAGGATTACAGAACTAATTTGAACTGTTCATAATCTTGAACCAAGCTAATTTGCTGCTAATTTAGTGACTGTATGATAATAGTACTTCAAATAATCTAATTGTTGTGTTATTATATCTTATTAAGAATTCATAATTGGAATTTCCATGGCTTATATTTTTATTTACCGCCTCCAAATGTTTTTTGAACTCTAAATAGACTGCTTAGTAATTTTCTTTCGTTTTTTGTTTCATAAATCCAATCATAATCGGTATATTGTGCTTTCTGTACGGCCCTTCATCTTTTGTAAAATCGATAGATGCATGAATTATTATCGTTTGGCTTGAAAAGGCTTTTTACCAGAGCACTGGAGGTTATATATTGTGACGTCAACCCAATGTGAACTCGACATTTTAAAGTTTAAGTGGTCAACTTTATATTAAATTCAATAATGAAGAAAAACAAAAAACTATCGAATTTTGTTGTTTTCGTGTTGATTTTTATATATCATTTCCAAGCCTAAATTCATCTTCAAAATGCTTACTATCTATATCAGGCTTGGAAAGGGATGCATTCCTCGCCGATTTTTATATCCTATCCCATCTCATCCCGAAATTCATCCAATCCCCACTTATCCCTATCCTTTTTACAAGCCTGATCTCTATAGCGCGTGTTCGAATTCCACTTATATTGTCTTACTGATTGAGTATGATTATAGGTAAGGGTGCTCGATATTAGAACCGCCAATATTGATAAGCATCAAATAAAGATAACTGAAGTTTGAGCGCATCAAAAAGACCAACTAATAGATATCCTCAAAACGGCTCGTGTGCATTTTCTTTTTATGCTTTCAAAAAAATGGTTAATTTAAAAAAAACGCGATGTCGCGACATGTCGGTCGAGTAGATGCATTGTTTTGGGTGACCACGTGTTTAAACACCTATATTAAATCGCGTGTTAAATCGCGAGATCAAGGATATATATTTCATATGTATTTCTGAGAAATGTTATACCGTCATCAGTTTAGCCGTACCAAGCCTCCAAAATGTCAGAAATCACTCACACCACCCCCTTAAACACCTTAATATTTTGGGAATTTGGTTTTATTTAATAAATAATGATTAAAGCTCTCGCAAATTGTGGTGCAGTCCCACAGTAGCAAAAACTTTCAACAATTTTTTTTTGAAAGTTCAAACAAATTTATCCTGGAATCGATAGTTTGATTTAAAGGAATTTAAGTTAGATCAGAGCAAACTTTCGAAAATCCCTAAAACGCGTCGGAAACCCTCTTAAGGGTATGGTGGTTCCTCTTAAGGGTATGGTGGGCTCAGAAGAAAAAAAATAAGTTTTTGTAAAATTCAGTTGAAAATAATTTTGACGAAAAAATTTTTTTGACGAAAAAATATTTTTTTGACGAAAAAAGAAAAACATAAAAATCTAGAAAAAAATCCCATCACAGAAAGTTTCAGGATGGCAGGAAAATGTTCCATCAATTTGCAACGATAACGGCTCAGATAATTCTTTCAGATGGCGATCAAGCATCATAATCACCATTCTTGGTTTTGAAACTCGAATCCAAGGTTCCGATGTTTCCAAGTCAATCTTTTAATGAAAATTTTATATTTTGAGCGCGCAAATAGATTTTGTTAACCGGCGACAATACTTTCTCAAATTTTTGATTCTAATCTTTATAATCTGACCTTAATATTAGCCAAAGACGCAGGTATTTCTGGCAACATATCACTTCTGGGCCCATCTTTGAGTTTTTTTCTTGTTTGGTTCGCCCAATTTGCGGATAGTCTACGTAGCTAACCGTGAGTTGGTAAATTGTCTGTCGAAGGTGCTCAGAAATATAAAAATTGTTAGAACTCAAGAAGGTTTAAAAATTGTTACTGATTAATTTTTTGTTAAGGGAGTCCCCCTCGCGAAATTAAATTTAAACCTTTACAAGACGACTTATTCTAAATCTATAAGCTATATCTTCGTAGGTTTTATTTTGAAATAAATCGAATTTTTGATAATACCTGTAAAATAACAATAATTAAAAAAATTTTGAGTGGAAAATAAGGACAATTTGGCTAACATAAGGTCTCAGCTGTCTTTATGAACAAAAACTACAATACAGGGAGAGACCCAAGTATTAACCGAAAAGTATTAACCGAAAGTATTAAAGCTGAAATCCTGAAATTGCGTAGGTTGTTTTGGCAAGTTCGGCGATATTAGGCCGACGATATCGCCCCCTTATTAAGGGACTGGCACATTTGCCATTAGTTAGAGGCCATTTGATCATTCAAAAATCGGCGGTTCAAGCTTGAAACGAAAATTTAGGGTAAGCAAATAAGGCAGCAGAAGTTGTTTCTCTTATAGTAAAAAATACTATAAAAATATCAAATTATTGCCCGTCTTTATGTCCGAATTGAATAAAGGCAAGGTTTCATTGTATAATATATGAGAAAACAAAAAAATCCTTGGGCCGATTTCGAGAAATTTTGATTTGAGTGACTTTAAAACAAATTTTTAGACGGTGACTACTGTATTTTAGAAAACAATAAAATAACAAATAAAGTTATTTGCGTACTGTATCAACGGTGAGTCCTACGAAAGATAAATAATATTCATAATAAATGTTCCGAAATATTTTATCGAAAGTGTTTACAGGTTTTTTATCCCTAGCGCTACCTGGTGGTTTCTGGACCGCGAGGCCATGTTCATTGTCTTTTTTTCGCTGAATTAACTAAAGGTCAAATTTCCAGGGAATTTAATTTCGTGAGGGGGACTCCCTTAAGGGGGTTCTATAGGCAAAATGGACTTTTTGAATTGCTTATTTCTCTCGGCATAGACATAGGAAGTGAATAAAACATTCTGATAAGTTAGTTCGTAATCTCTGGAAGACGTTTTGAATCATATTTTTAAGATAGCATGTTGAACCAACCGGTAAATGAGGTTAACCAGGAGCAAAAAATTTCTTGAAATAGCTGTATTTTTTTTCGTCCTATTTAGGAAATGTTTCAAAATTTGACATTATCTGCGAAATTCAAAGGCGGAAAAAACTGTTGTTCCCTTTTTTTAATTTTCTCACTAAAAAGGTATCAAAGCTGGCGAAAAGGACTGNAAAACTGTTGTGCCTGATTTAACGATTTCATTTTTTAACTCCCAGGAGTACGATTTGAAAATTTATTTTTGACATCCAATTCGTCCAATCAGTTTTTTTTTAAGACCAAACGATTCGTAAGTTGAATGTTTTTGGAAACGGTATTATAAACTATGACCAAATATTTAACCGTTCGAGCGCTAAAGCAGTAAAGATTTTTTATTTTCGACACTCAGAAAAAATTTTAATATTTTTTCCGAAAATTTTTGGTAATTTTTTACGATTTTTTGAGTTTATATGACTGAAAAAGCCACGTTGAGTTCAAAAATCATAAAATCAGACCTCTAGCTCTTTTAGTTCAAAAGATACGACTTGCCTATAGAACCTATATACTCAAAATAATTTTGTTTCAAATTTTATGAAAAAAATTCCAGAATGTTAAATTTTTTCAAATTTTTATTTCTTTATATAATTAAACAATCTACGTGGAGATAAAAAATTCTAAAATCCAGTCAAAATAATTTTCAGTACAAAGTTATGGGCTGCCTATAGAACCCCTTTAAGGTGGTAGTCAGTGGTCGGCAAATCTGAAATTTTTTTTGGATCGGATTGATCGGCTTTTTTAAAATTGGATTGATTTTTTGAGTAGAAGCGAAAATGGGAAAATTCAGAGCGATTAAGAAATTGAGGTAGGAACGGCAAAAATCGACCAGCTCATATTCGCTACAATTCGAGCATTTCAAAAATATTAATAAATTTATAAAAAAATTGAATTGACAATTTTCACAGCTTGGGTGAATCGCCTCAAATTTTTAATTTCAGGTTCTGAGAATCTCATCTTTGTGGTCAAGACCAAACAATTTGACCTTTCTACTTAAGAAATGATCAACTTGTTTTGCTTCTGAAATACTTGGGTTTTGACTATACATTTTTTAAACTCCAAAATGTTCGCTCTAACGTTTGAATTGTATTTAGGCTCACACAGCAGATTGTGATCTTTTTTATCAATAACGGAATGAGAATAAGTTCTGATATCGAAAACCTTTTCTTCTTCGATGTTAATCGTCTATTTTTTGTTACCACCAGCGGTCAAAGCGGATTTGAATAAGTCAGGATCGTCCGACTTCTGAGCCAAACCTTTTCACCCTCTTAAAGCAACTTAATCCCTCACACCCAAACGTCATTCGGGGACGCGAGATTTTTTAAATCCTTAAAACGAGATATAAATAATAACTCCACAGACTTTCAATTCAAATGTGTCAAAGAGTTCGCAATTCTTTTTTTAGTAATGGTTTTAAAAATTTGATACGACTAGCAGTTCAAAAGATATTTTTTCCTACTTTTTTTTTGGATTTTCGCCTGATTATCGTAAAAAAATTCTAGCGTAAATACGACAGATAAAATCAAAATTCTGAGGAGACTCAGATTTAAGAAATAACTTGAGGCTGCCCCTGGTACTATTTATTTTTTTCTTTAGTCTTTATTAAGAGTTTTATTTTTTCTTAAGTGATTTCTCTATAAACTCAAAAAAATAAAAAAACAATTAATTGCGCGAATAATTATTTTTGAAATAAATCAGTTTGATTTTTAGTTATAAATCGATGCAAAGCGACAAAGA
>SCLH01001284.1:178922-192266 GCA_004367855.1 Oikopleura vanhoeffeni | reverse complement strand
AGAGAACAGATTCAGAAAGCCAACGTTTGAGTTAATTATATATAATTTGTGTATCACTTTAGAAAAATCGTTTTTGAAAAAAATAAAGTTCATTTTTATGGCATATATCGATCAAAGATAATTAAATTTTGGATTTTTTTATTATTCTGAAATTCACCGTGATGAGCCTTCAAAGTTAAAGTCAAAAACTATTTGTATTCAATTTGTTTCTGATTTTAGTGCGTGCATTTTTGCTCGAAGGGATACGAAAACTTGTTTTTCAGACGATTGAGATGAACTATGCAAAATTCGAGATTCTATTTGAATAGGCAGTGTTCTACTTAATCCTTTGTTATTCATATGTGATTTTAAAAAATGTATGGTTTTCCGATGAAGTACCTGAAACTAAAACTCTTTTTTCTCTTGCATTAATCGAGCAAACAGAATCAAAATTTTAGAAAATTATTGGCCTCCAATTTAAATCTATCCTTGATCTCGGGTCTATAAAAATAATGAATATTCTATCGCATTTATTTTCTCCGCAATAACCGCTCAAAGTGGCGTCCCCGAATGGCGTTTTGGGTGTGAGGGGAATTTCAATGGTTTTGGGTGTTAAAGTGATAAATGTTCTCAAATATTTTTGGGGAAAAAGCCGATTATTTTTAATTATGGTTCATTACCATACAGGGGAGGCAATATCGTCGAAAGTTTTTGCCATAAAGATAATGCCAAAAAAATTCGCCTACTTTGGCAAATTCGGCGATATGAAAAAAAAATATTTTTTCGTTCAAAAATGAAAAAGGCGTGGTTTTTTTTGAAATTTCAGTGATATTGGCAAATTCGGCGATATTGGAACAGAAATGACTTTTCTGTTTAAAATGATAAACTCGTAGGTTTTTTTGCAATTTCAATAATATTGGGCAGGCGATATCGGGCCTCTTCTGTATTAAGTTAATTCCGGTTAGCTTAAAAATCGGATCCGAGTATTTTTTGGGAAAAATCATAAATTTTTCCGATTTTATTAAATTCAGAAAGGCAGATTTTACCTGCTGATGCACCGCAAATTAATGGAAAATTCTTTCTTCTTATCAGAGAAGTATACCGAAATTGATGTTAACTGTTGCTCATTCAGATCACCAAGATGTGTAATGAATAAAGGTCCATTTTTACTTGTTTTTGTAACTTTTGCAAGATAGAGATGTTCCAAAATGTACTCTTCCGCTATCTTCAAGCTTTCCAAGTCTATTTGACTTGACATATTTGATCGTTATCCAATCGAAAGTATTCTGAGCTTGTAGGAATTATTGAAAATCTCTAATCTGACCGTTGATAATAATAACTTTCAGTCTTCAATTTTGAAGTGTAGAAAATCATATGAAAATCAAATTACTTTTCAGTTTAATTAAATTGTAAAACTTTCATATAAATTTCGATGAGACTATTTTCTGACCAAAACTTTATTTTATGACCAATGAATCATTGGCAATGATTCATTTTGACGAAAAAATTATTTTGACGAAAAAGTTCTTCTGATAAAAAATATTTTGACGAAAAAATTATTTTGACGAAAAAATGTTTTTGACGAAAAAATTTTGACGAATAAAATTTTTGACGAAAAAAAATTTTGACGAAATAATTTTTCGACGAAATAATTTATGACGAAATAATTTTTTGACGAAAAAATCTTTTCCCCTTTTCAGAGGGTTCTCAACGGTATGAAAGGTCTTTTCGAAGGTCTTTAACAAATGAACGATTATAGCTACAAACTTTTACTTAGTATGGCTCGAATGATCAAAACCTTGGCTGCAAATTTTATCAGTTAACCGCATTTAAAACCGTCATTTCAAACATTCAAAAATTTTCAGCGCCCTAAATAAAAACGAAAAAAACAGTTTAAAATTCGTGAGATTATGTAAAGTAATAGCAAACTGTTGTGAGGCCAAAATTTTTATTTTGTTTTTCGAACTCTAAAAGTTTCTCAAAAACTAAAATTTTGTGTCTTCATAAAATTTTCTAGCGCTTTAAGATTTAATTCACTTTTTTTTTGCATTTCAATATCTTGTCAAGATAATCTTGAACAAATCGTGGAAATAAAATTGTGTGAGCGGGAAATTCATAAAAATGAGTCTTAGTTTTATTTTAGAGGCGCGCAACTTAAATTTTTTTAAAAAAGGTCAAAATTTTGAAAAATTAGGGTTATTTTCAGATCTTTAGATCACTGCGCGCCGAAGTTAGTGTTTGATCTAGCAAAAAGTGCAGATGCAAAAATTATTGAACCAGTGATTAAACGATTTTTAGTTGTCCCACGGTTAACAGATTCACACCATTGAATTGGTAATTATGAGCTTATTCGATAGAATGGCAAAAAAAATGATTTTACGACATTTTAAAATTACATTTATTTTGAGGTGTTTCATGCTGTTAGGAATATCTTTGAGGGCAACCATAATTAATCATTTTTTATAAAGAGAATATTCTATTTCAGAACATTTGTAGTTTAGCAGTAATCGTGGTGTCAGAATTAATTGTTTACATACAATGAGTAAATCTCTTTAATACTCTAGTTTTGTCATGATTATAACACGAATGTACTAGAGCCAACTTAAGTCTTGAAATATATATAAACAGACAAATTGAATTTCGAGATGTGATTAGCCGACAAATTTGGAATACAATAAAGCATCAATTAACGCCCTGGCATAATATTATAACACCCTATAAAAATTGAATAACGTTTGTCATAGCGTTTTTACAACTTTTTAATACCCCATGTTTATATTGGTGTATACAGTGCTTAATTTCACCATGCAATTATTCTGCCGTTCCAACCTTATCAAACACATAACATTCGTGGTCAAATTGCTATTACAATTAAGTTAATTTAAAAAAAAACACACATAACTACCGCGTAAAAATATGCTTTAAAACAACTTCTTAGAAAGAAAAAAGTTATTCTGCCTCGTCTTAAATTTATTTAACTAATTCTCTTTACCCCGAAAACAGTTTATTTATTATGTTTGCCTAGAAACATACATTGGTCACACCTGTAGACTCTTAGAAAAAACAGGAACATAACAGATGTGAAAGTTCACATGTGTTTGAGTACATTCATGAGTGTAAAAAATACCAAAATGTTTTATAAACAGAACATGCTCCGGCTCCGAGCTTTACCTAACGTCGAACACTTATACGGGTACTTAAAAGCACATTAAACTAATTTGCTAAATTAGTATGAACGAAATGCATTTGATGGTCTAATGAGACTAAATTATAACCCACGCTTTACAAACAGTTGAAATAAAGAAAAAATAATTTGATCTGTACTTTTATCTCTCGTAACAATGAGTCTATCGAGCAGATAATAGTAAGCGTTTAATACCCGATTCAGGCCTACTTTTACGAATTATTTTGAGCGCGAACTTATTTTTTTATTGCGGAGATATTTCCTCAAACTCTTTATTTAAGGGCTCGGTGCATTTTGATAGATGAAATTTTCACTTTTCATTTTGGATTGTCTCTAGGCAATAACTTCAACTGATTTGAAATGAGTCATTTTCAATTATCGATAACAAATACATTTAACATACTTTAACTTTAATCAAATTTGTCCTTGTTTTGTTTCTTGGCTCTTTTTTATACTCTGAATTATACTTTTTTCAATGACAATACTGTTTGCGCGAAATATAGTTAAGCCCTCTTTAATCAAGAATTAAAAAGAGTATATTTCACCGAGACTTCCTCATTTGGTAAGCCGACCTGTCGTCTATTTCAAATTTAATAAATTAGACTCATGAAAAAAAAATATTTTTTTCGATGTTCTAAAATTTCTATTTCTTTCGTCTTTTTTCAGAAATTTAAACTTTCGATTTTGACTTAAAAATCGTAAAAATTTCAAACAAATAAATTTCCGATGGTCGACAGGACCGTATTTTCGGGTTCTTAATAAATAAAAAAAAAGTAATTTAGACACCTAAAGTAACAAACGCGCGTTTTTTTAGTGTTGTTTCAAAAGACGATTTATAAAGTAAAAATGATCAATCTGAAGAAATTCAGATTAAACAAAATAAGCTCAAAAGTAGCAACTTGTATTCGAAAAAGTTTTTATTCGAAAATGTTGAAGTGGCAAAAAGTTTCCCATCAAGACTAAAAAAATTGAAAAAGTGCAAATCTGTCAAAATGCACCGAGGTCCCTAATTGACAATGATATAGTACATCGAAAGCTTATCAACTTTTCAGTTTTTATGAAATTTAAACAATGTCATATCATTATTTGTCCAATTTTGAAAAATTATATTAAAAGTAGCTGATTTTTGTCGAATTTTCAAGTGTGTTGAATTCTGTCACAAAACCTTGTATCGGTTTAAGTGTTCACAGTTGACAGGCTTAATTGTATACGAAGAAAATATAAAGCAGCGATTTGGTATGATCAATTAAATCTATCCATGCGAACTGAATTTTGGAAGAATCTAGTTTGCGGACAATTTTTCGCGATAACTATTTTATAATCGATGAGATGACAATATATCAAATTTAAGGTAAATTTTACGGATACAGGTTTAGAATTAAAAGAGTCTTCAAATTTTAAAAATTACATGAACTTCCATTTTTGTTATCATTCTTTGATATGGATTAACCAATTATAATTTTCTGGTAAAACCGCATTTTTTAAGTAAACAAGATAGACCTGATGAGTCTGCAGAATACTCTGACCAAGTGTGGTCAAATTTACCACGCTTAATTTTTTGGCGTTGTAGCGGAACGATTATGTTGGATATAAAAATACGACGCCAATATTTTCAACTAAATATTCTAAAAATTCGACAAAAAATTAGAAAAATTAGTATTTTTTTGTCTAGCAAAATATTAAACTAAAATAAAATGAAATTGTTATCAGCTTTACTAGTGGCAGCAACTTCGCAAAGAATCAAGGACGACTACGGTTCACCCAAACCAGGTGATTTGATATTATTTTTCAGAAACAGATAAAAATAAAACGAAATTTATCTCAGAGAAGAAAGTATTATTTTGATAATTTTTGAACGTTGGTAATTTTTTGAACATATATTTATTTAAAATAAAATAGTATTTACTACGCGTTTCGGGTTTATTCAATCTTCATGTAAAGAATTACAGTTGAAAAACTAAAATATATTTAACTTTAAAAACTGATATATTTATTTGAATGTTAATTTCGCCTAAAAATGATACGCCGATTCTTCAACTTTTAATTTTAATTTTCTAGCATGTTCGGACTTATAAAAGGGCCTCACTTCATAGAAATTACTGTGAATTATATTGTATCGGAAAAATTAATTAAACTTTTTTTATTGTCTAATGACTTCATGTTTTAAATTATCATAAATTTATTTTGTGTGTTTATTTAACACTTTTCACAGATGAATACAGTTTTTAATTTCCAGTCATTTTTTGAACATAAAATTTCTAGTAACACATCCTAATGAAATATTTAAACAAATCTTTTATTTGATAAATTTTCATATAATCTGTTAACGTTCGTCAAAAATGTATATTTGGATCGCCGAACATTTCTAACAATTTTTTTGATTAAATGTGATTTGACGAATTAAGACTCTAAATTTTTTCACGCATCAGCTAAATAATGACATGTTCAAGAAGAAAAATTCTTATAAAATATCAGAGAATGGTCGATTCTAGCAAAAAATCGAAGGGAATTATTCGGATCGTCGTTTTGCCCTCTGCGTGAATTCAGACTCTATTTTTACCTAGTTCAAGTTAATTATATGTCGATTTCAAAACACATACGAAATTTGGGCTGAGAACCAATATCTTCATATTCAAGCTGAACTAATTTATATCGGTTCAGGATAACTATAATAATCATTAAAAAAACTTTCTTTTCAGAGGGTGGCTTTCGTAAGGTTATAAGACCCAGATTCTTTGCAGGTCTTTAAGGCACTACATGAATCGATTATAGCTACAACTTTACTTTAGTTATGGCTCGAATGATCAAACCTGGCTTGCAATTTTTATAGTTAACCGCATTTAAAACCGTCATTCAAATTCAAAAATTTTCAGCGCCCTAAATAAAAACAAAAAACAGTGTAAAATTCGTGAGATATGTAAAGTAATAGCAAACTGTTGTGAGGCCAAAATTTTTATTTGTGTTTTCGAACTCTAGAAGTTTTCTCAAAAATAAATTTTGTGTCTTTCATTAAAATTTTCTCAGCGCTTTTAGATTTAACTTCACTTTTTTTTTGCCATTTCAATCATATCTGTCAAGATTAACATCTTGAACAACATCGTGGAAAAATAAAAATTGTGCTGAGCCGGGATTCAATTAAAAAGAGTCTTAGTTATTTTAGAGGCGCGCACTCTAATTTTTTTTAAAAAAAGGTCAAATTTTGAAAAATTAGGGCTTATTCTTCCGATCTTTAGCATCACTGCGCGCCGAAGTAAGTGTTTGAGTCTAGCAAAAAGCTGCCAGATTGCAAAATTACTTGAACCGTGATTAAACGATTTTAGTTGTTCCAGGTTAACGATTCACACCATTGATTGTTAATTATGAGCTTATTTGATAGAATTGGCAAAAAAAAAAATGATTTTACAAGACATTTTAAATTACATGTTATTTATGGTGTTTCATTGCTGTTAGGAATTATCTTTGAGGGCAACCATAATTAATACATTTTTGAATAAAGAGAATATTCTTATTCAGACATTTGATAGTTTAGCAGATAATCGTTGGATCGTCAGAATTAATTGTTACATACAATGAGTAATAATCCTTTAATAACTTCTTAGTTTTGTCATGATTTATAACACGAATGTATTGAGCCAGACTGTCTGAAATATTATTAAACAGAACAATTGATTTTCGAGATGTGATTAGCGACAATTTGGGAATTACAATAAAGCATTCAATTAACGCCCTGGCATAATATTTATACACCTATAAAAAATTGAATACGTTTCGTCATAGCGTTTTTACAACTTTTTTTAATCCCATGTTTATATTGGGTGTATAACATGCTTAATTTCCACGTGCCAATTAGTTTCTGCCGTTCCACTCTTATTCAAACACATAACATCGTGGCTCAAATTGCTATTACATTAAGTTTAATTTTAAAAAAAAACCACATAACTACCGCGTAAAAACATTTTTAAAACAACTTCTAGAAAGAAAAAAAGTTTATTTCTGTCCTCGTTCTTTAAATTTATTAAAGCCATTTTCTTTACCCCGAAAACAGTTTAATTATATTCACATATTTGTTGCCTAGAAACAATCATTGGTCACACTGTAGACTTTTAGAAAAAACAGGAACTAACAATGTGAAAGTTCAATGTTGTTTGAGTAATTCATTAGCTGTATAAATACCAAAATGTTTTATAAACAGAACATTGCTCCGGCTCTGGCCTTACTTAACGTCGAACACACTTATAGAGTATTAACAGCACATTAACAACTAATTTGTACCCAATTAGGTATATGAACGTAATGCATTTGGATGCGTCTAATGAGGAACTAATACTTATACCCACGCTTTACAAAGTTGAAATAGAAAAAAATAATTTGATTCTGTACTTTTATCTCTCGTAACAATGAGTCTATCGAGCAAATGCGGAAAATTTTTATAATGCTTTGATTTTTTTTCAAATTTTTCCGATATCAAAGATGAAAACTTGAGCTCAAATCATTCCTAAAATAGATAAAAAATTATTTTAATGAGCTGGATCATATATATTCTGATTGAGCTGACGATAATAAGCACAAAAAAATTAACTAACTAATTAATTTCGTGAGTTATATTGACTTCAATCTTCCAGGGTTTATGCCACCTCCTTAAAGTATACAAACTATAATAGACTTGCAGAGAGCCCTACGTATAACTATTACGGTATAAGTCAAAACCATTAAATTTGTTCTCCAAATTTATTTGTCAGCTTGTCAAATTATTTTGTTATTCATTATGAATTATTCATCAAAAATTTGTCCAGCTTATAATCATACAGGAAAACTATCGAAGACGCGTAGACCAGCAAAGCCCGACCAATCGCAGAAGGGGTTTTCACCTCCGTCAGCATCATAGAACACATCAACATGTCGAAAATGGGTAGATACATTATGGTGTAGTTAAATATATAAAACGTTAAATGTGAAAAAGGTATATTTTCAAGTTAGAACAACCTGAACGAAAATTTTAGTACTAAAAATTGGGAAAACATTTTCTAACAAAAAACACATTTTTCAGCAAAAAAAACATTTTTAAAAAGATTGTCCTCACGAAAATTTAAGAGGGTCAAAAAATATGGTTTATTTTTTGCAATTAATTTTTGAAATAAAATCAGCATTCGTGATCAGCGCACAATTTCACATAAGATGTAAAATCTTAAATGCTTCGAAAATAATAATTGTCATAACTTCTTACAGCCTCGTCACCAGCCTCGTCACCAGTGTACATGATAGAAAACCGTGAAAAACTGTTTGTTAGATGAAGAATAGGGCTTGAATGAGAATAAAAGGGTTATGTGAGGAATTCAATTCGAAAACTCGTGCCAGGCTGTTCGAACGTAAAATATATGCCTAAAAAATCATGAAAATGTAAAGAACACTTAGAGTGGACGCGATCGAGCCCTGTCAAAAAATGAAAGTTATCAGATCGTTTTAAAACTACCTGTATTAGATGCAGAATTTTCTAGCAAACAAAAGTTTTCATATGAACTTTTTTCAATTTTAACTCCTAGGTGTCTAAATTGGCGTTTTTTGTTTTTTTATTGACTTTGGTGCTGAATTGCACCAACACCAGAGATAACTAAACCGAGATACTCTCATGTTAAAAGCCTTGAACACTTTTACGACTATTCCATGTCAAAAAAGTGAGTTTCGGAGTCTGAACCAAAAAAAATTTAATCATATAAAGTTCAGAAACTGGTTTTTTTCTCGATGTTTTGAAGTGAAATCAGGAATAAATGAAGCATACTTTCATACTTGTTTATTGTCAGGATAACTCTCGTGTTATTTATTGACCGAAATAAAAAAATAGAGAAAAAAAACTTGAGCTTACAAAAATAAATTGTCAATATCAAATTCGAATACTCGAAAAAATAATCTTTGGATTGAAATATTTAAATAAAATAAACTTTAATTTCATTGAAGATTTATTGCATCTCCTGATAATTTTCATAGCAATTCTCTTAAACACCTTCAAACCCCTTCAAACTTTTTATTATTTATAAAAATCAGCATTTTCCGAGGAATTATCTTGAGATCATCTGATTTTCCCACACATTTTGCGTAGTAGGGTTAAAGTCTGTAATTAAGGCTTATCGTCATTAATTAAATTGAATATTTTATTTTTGGTCCTGTGAGACATCCAGTTCTCAATAAAGTCATTTTATGTGCTATGAAATGTTCAGCCTACTCTATGGTTATTAAAATAAATAACAATGATAACAAATAATAATAAATACCTATGAGTTTGAAAACTTCAGATCTAGAACACCTTTTGACGGTGAAAATTTTGGTCGAAAAATTTTTGGCCTCTGAACACTCAGTGGCGCTGTTTGAAGTGCTCAAAAATGAGGTTTTTGGACTTTTCAAAATTAAGGCAATTGCATAGCGGAATTTTATATTTTTATTTAATTTTGCTAAAAAATGAGCCTCAAATCGGCTGTAGGCCGATAAAGGGGGAGATTATATTTTTAATTTAGTTTTGTTGAAAAATGAGTTCCAAATTTTCAGTTAATTTTTCAAATATTTCGGAATTTGAAATTAAAAATTTAAGTTTTATTTTGAAAAAATCGGCCAATTTGAAAGAAAAATGATAAATAATTGATAATTTTTTTCCAAAATTTGAAACCATTGTTCAAATTTTTTTTTGTTAAATTGGCCATTTTTTTTCGAAATTTAAGAAAAATTCAACAATAATAAAAAAATGGGCAAGTTTTTAGAAAAATTGACGACTTTGAAATTAATTGCCAAATTTGTAAAAAAATTTTAAATTTTTGAGCAAATTTAATAATTTGTGAGAAAATTGTCGATTTTCAAATAAAATAAAATTTAAAGAGATTTTTTATCATATAAAGTCAGAACTGATTTTCCTCAAAAAACGATGTTTTGAAGTAAATCAGGAATAAATGAAGCATACTTTCATACTTTTTATTGTCAGGATAACTCTCGTGTTATTTATTGACCAAAATAAAAATAGAGAAAAAAAAAAACTTGAGCTTACAAAATAAATTGTCAATATCAAAATTCGAATACTCGAAAAAATCTCTTTTGATTGAAATATTAAAAAAAATAAACTTTAATTTCATGAAGATTTATATCATCTCCTGTACACTTTAAAGGCAATTCTCTAAAACACCTTTAAACCCCTTCAAACTTTTTATTATCATAAAAATCAGCATTTTCCGAGGAATTATCTTGAGTCATCTGATTTTCCCACGCATTTTGCGTAGTTAGGGTTAAAAGTCTGTAATTAAGGCTTATCGTCATATTAATTAAATTGAATATTTAATTTTGGTCCTGTGAGACATCCAGGTTCTCAATAACAGTCATTTTATGTCTATGAAATGTTCAGGCCTACTCTATGGTTAAAATAAATAACAATGATAACAATAATAAAAATACCATGAGTTTTGAAAACTTCAGATCTAGAACATTTTTGACGGTGAAAATTTTGGCCTCTGACCACTCAGTGGCGCTGTTTAAAGTGCTCAAAATGGGGTTTTTGGAGGGTATATCGAAAAAAATTTTTTTGTTTATACTCGAAATTGAACAAATTTTATTTTTGCATTTTTCAAAGTCACTTTTGTTTATCGGTTTTTGAGTGTTGAAAATTTTTAAAAATAGGAAAATAAGAAGAAAAAAGCAATTCAATAAAGACCAAGAAAAAATCATTTTTCTGAGTTCAATAATATTCATAGTAAAATGCAACAAAATTTTGTAACAAGACTGTTCTCGTGAAACTTTTGATTTTTGAAGTAAGAAAAGTTTGACATGATTGAAAATTTAAATATCACCAAATACAATTTTTATGAATTATGCACAAAGCACTTTTTCAGCTATTTTACTAACTACAATGTCAAGTTTTACTCCATTTCTAGAAAATAAACATCACGTGAATCTTTCGAATATTAAATTTATTATAAGTAAGCTGCATAAAAATAAGTAACCTTATGAAAACTTTAGTACCTATGTTATTCTC
The DNA here is from genome assembly GCA_004367855.1 of Oikopleura vanhoeffeni. Taxonomy (NCBI): domain Eukaryota; kingdom Metazoa; phylum Chordata; class Appendicularia; order Copelata; family Oikopleuridae; genus Oikopleura; species Oikopleura vanhoeffeni. The sequence continues at coordinate 181,098 of SCLH01001284.1, read as the reverse complement.
GATAAGTGTACATTTCTTCTTACGATTTTTTTAACTTGAAAATATTTGAACGTCATTTTGCAGCAAAATTTGACCTTGCCAAAATAAATTTCTCATCACTTTCACTAATGTATGAATCTGATGTTTTTCTATAGGTTTTTCGGAAGATTATGTTTTTTAAATACCTTCACCATTAGGGAAACGTATGTTATGTGGGCGTTTTCAAAATTTTTTGAAAATCGTATGCGTCCGTTATTCCTAATTAGGGGAGAAATTTAATATTGAATTTATTTTATTTTATAAATCCAAGTGTACTGCGATGATATAAGAACACCCAAAAAAACATTAACTTTGGTTTGAAAAATCTTGAAGGCAGGTCGTCAAAAACATATGCTGAAGCTCTTAATTCGTGAAACTGGTTTCAAAATTTGCATCTATTTATAAATAATAAAATTTGCAATTTAATCAGAAATTGAATATCGACGCAAAATAAGTGAATAAAATTATCGATTTACGATGCAATTTTTTGCTTCATTCTTTAAAAAATAGAACTGCATTAATTAGGTCAATAAAAAATATACAGTAGCAAAATTATATGCTATAAGAGCAGTATAAAAAAAAGCTGTCGTCAGGGATCACATTTTCCGAAAACTTGCGGTTTGACCGGCCGATAACTTTGATGGATATAAGGTGGGTGAGTCCTGATCCTTGATAAATGTCAGTCACCAGCACGCCCGGAGGTGGTCGATATAAACTGTATTAATATTATCTAGTTTTCAGAGAATGTCATTATTCTTTAAATTTCACCGAATATTTTTGTGAAGTATTTTGTCAAAAAAATGTCTGGGTTCATATCCAAATAAATCCAAAAAGCTGGTTATATCCAAATAAACTAAAATGGCAATTATTTGATAGCGAAAAATATTTTCTAGGACGACCCGTATTTGACTGATTTTATTTTAGCATGAAAAACTAACTCTAAAAAACCTTAAAAAATTAAGTAGAGATGACTTGCTGAAGGCAATAACAAAGAATTCTATGAAACTATTTTCTAGTTAAAACACAGAGGTGATTAGATATTTTTGTATTAATTAAAAAAAAGAGCGCGTGTTAGTATACTATATTTACTCATTTTCACAGTTCATATAGATAAAAGAGTCATAGGCTAACATATCTCAACAATTTGAATGATGAGAAAATGCGAGGATATGATTGGATGGTGGCTGAAATTCAAGCGGCTTCATTAGTTTATTTTAAAACTCTTGTTTTGATTGGCGCCAGTGTCTTGCATTGTTTGTATCTTTCAAAAGTCAGAAAATGTTAACCAAAGGTTCCTTATCCGTATGAAAGCATTAATCTGTTCAGAAGCATAGGGTTAAAATAATTTTTTCAATCGATTAAAAGTTCGGTGCCCATCCTGATTCTATCCTCTAAAATCTAAGAGATATCTTTCAACAAACTTTCATATTTGAAAAGTCTTGCATAACCTTTAAAAATACGTGCTTTACGTCTTGGATTTAATAACTTAAATAATTATATAAAAAAGATAATTTTGCCCTTAATAATCCACCAAGATACCTTTTGTTGGGGTCTAACCGGATACCATAAATCTGATTATCATTAGCTTATTTTAGAGGTATTTAAAATTAGAAAGTAAGTTTTGTTTTTATGTGAATTACTAATCAAAATATATCCTTTTATTGCCCTCTTCCAAAGATTGGTCCCTCAAAAACACGGGGTGAGAAAAACAACGGGATTTTCAAAAACGACTCAGCCGATTGGGTTTTAGATAGCTCAAACTGCGCACAAATATCTAGTGAATAATACAAAATAAAAATTGGTCTTAATCAGACCATTGTTTCTATTTTTTAAAAACTATTAATTAAACAATTTAAGTAATCTTAGAAAAAATTAAAATATTGGTTCTATTAAATTATTTAATGTTAATATTAATTAGATAGTGGTGCTCAGTTTGAGCTATCTAAAAACTGAATTTGATGACTGTTTTCAAATAACGCTTCGTTTTCTCACCCCCCCCGTGTTTTTGAGGGACAAATCTTTGGGAGAGGGCAATGAAGGGATATCCCTTTATCTCTTTTGGTTAGAATGCGTAGCCACTACTCCTGTGAGCGAATACCAATTCTTAATTAACATCAAATCAGTGTTTTCATCAATTTGGTGTTTCGCGTATTTTTAC
>SCLH01001284.1:150007-178901 GCA_004367855.1 Oikopleura vanhoeffeni | reverse complement strand
ATCACAAAAAAAATTCGAAAACTTACATTTCAAATGGCCCATTTTTTCAAAAAAAATTTAAATTTTTAATTTCAAATTCAACAAAAAAATTAAGAAGCTTCTTAAAAATTTTGGAACTTATTTTTTAAACAAATTGATTATAATAAATACTCCTTATTGGTCTTCGGACGATTTGGAATCATTTATTCAATAATATTAAATCAAAAAATTAAATCTGCTTTTATAGCGCTTCAGGACCAATTTGGGGCTCATTTAATTCAACAAAATATATAAAAAATAAAAACTCCCTCTCATCGCTCCTTTGGGCCCAAATTACCGAAACATTTTAGACTCATAGCATCTTTTTATCGAGTAGCTTTTTGCTACGAGAGGCCATACGATATATGATATATTTTTATTTCAATTTAAAATTGTATTTGTTTTTTGACCTATGTTTCGCTTTTTCGGTCTTTCAGAATGAGAAAATCCAGAAATTTATAAGCAGAAATAGTTTTTGTGATCGAACAAATATGACTAATCGCCTTATTGTTGGCTTAATATGAATGCCCGATTAGTTTATATCAATAGTCATTCTCAGTGTTAGCAGGTGCTCCTTTAGGAACAACAAGGACAAAGGAGTTTTCATGATTTTATGATCTTTTTTTGAGTTCATCAACGTTGGATTTGCATATACGATCAGCACACCCTCAAAATTTTTACGGATGGTTTTTATTTGAGAGCGGTATTTTTTCCGCTATATCGTGAAATAAGAGCTTTTACAAATTCAACCTTTGTATTATCAGAGGCTGAATTGTGAATCAACGGCCTAGTTACGTTGTCAAAATTTTTGTTTGAATATGTGAGAGTCTTGAATGTGTTATGTGAATAGAAGAATTTTTCATCGGTGTTTTCTGATTTTTATTTAGTTTGTAATACTTTATTTTTATTTTTTTTTAGATTAATTCTCGGTTACCATTTGAAGTTTACTAAATTTTTTCTTCACGTCACATAATGTAATTGTAGACATACATTCAAGTGTTGAAGAAATAATTTTTTTCAGGTTGTGAGGCGAGGGTGAATAACGCTATCCTTTTCAGCAGTTTGTAAAATAGATTTATATGATATACGGATATCGAAAATATACGACGACACAACTTATAGCTCTACGATACATTATTAACTTCATTTTGTAAGGAAAAGTCAAAAAATCGATTATCGAATTTGCGATTATGAAAAATTATTTTCGGGTTCGACCCGAAAATCAAACGAAAATATTTTTTTATCACTCAAACTGTTTTTGCTGCGTATTCTATGAAAGTAATCCAGGTTAAGTATCCTAAAATTTGTATTTATTCATTTTATTCAAATTTTCGGCCATTTTCCGGCTTCAATGGTCAAAAAAACATCTTTTGAGCACGCAATTTTACAATTTATATTATAAAGCTTATCGGAATTCATCAAAGAAACAATTTCCTTATGTCAAATGAACTAGATTATCAATTTCGATTTCGACTATCGAAGCAAGACGGAAGAATTTCGAAAAAATTTTTCAAAAAAATTCTTAGCCAAAAATAATTTTAATTTGTTTCCTCAATTTCCGTTATTAATAGCGACTCCAGGATGTGCCCCTAAATCCGGTCCACCCTAAGAACACTGGAGAATTTTGGTCACGTGAATATATCTGGCAAAGCCTGAATTTCAGCGCACAATGTTGTCTTATTTCATTTTCACGACAAAAAAAACTTCGTTCTCGTCCGCTCAAAACTCAAGACATCAAGCTTTAAATTTATATATTAGTTTGCATCAAGATTTTGATATTCAAGCTCAATTTTTTTAAATCTAGCTGAAAATTTTTATTATTGGAAGAATAATATATATCCCTTTTATTCACTTCTTTTGGTTTAGATGTTGTAACCACAACGTTCAAATCAACACGTTAAAAAGAGTAATGGGCTACGGGCATTCTAACAAAAGTGATAAAGTGAATATATCGGTTGATGAAGGCACAACTTCACTTGAAGCGCTAAAGTTATTGCGTATACAATCCGAGATGGATGGCTAATATAAAAACTTCAACGACCGTCTAATTCGTGTCAGTGTACACGCGTTCAGAACAGAGCCAAAAATTGTTTTGTCAGGAAAAACATAAGGTTGAGGTGAGAATAGTAGGGTTCCCAGGAACTTATTCTTCTTGACACTAATCCAAGTTTTTACGACAAAAATTATTCCAGGCCAAAGTGTACACCAATAATTTTTGGTAGAAGACAAATATTTCCGTTGTTTAAAGGAATTAGATTTAGGATGAGATACAATCATGTCCAGTTGTACACGGTGGAAACGAGCAAGACTGTTTGTTGGAAAAGGCTAGGGTAGGATAACATAATGGTTTGGTGTTCGCAAGGAACAACACGACCATATTGATTTCACAATACCATTGTCTTTTCCGACAAAAGTTTGCTGAATGTCAATTGAGTGTATACAATGATCTGTTATGTTCGCGTAACGAAATTCGCTTGATAAAATATTTTAGCCAGCAATTTTTTTCAATCATTATTTTTCTTGAGACTATTCCAATGTTTGAGCGCCCTTTCTCGTAAATATTATTCAACTGTGAACAAAATAAACGCAAAAAAACGTCCTTAACAGGTTCAAAATTTTATTTTTTTGTAAAAACTGGTTTTTTGTGTATATCATGGTTTTTTGTTATAAATGGTGTTTTTGGTTAAAAAGCCCCATTTTTTTTGTCAAAATTTTTTGTTAAAAAAATTCTGTTTTTGTTAAAAACATGATTTGGTTCATAAATTGTTTTGTTAAAAAACTTTTTGTTATAAAACTTTTGTTAAACCCTGCCCATTAAAATTGTCTTCACTTGGCGACCACAAAAGACCCTAACTTATGGTCCATAAGTTAAATTTGAAATTTTTTTTTTGGCTTTTGGATATAAATTGAAAATTATGTTGACCTATCATGATAAACCAGATTTCGATAAAATTTTACAAATGTTCAGCAAAATTTGAATGCATAACCAATTGTTTCTATATTATTTCAGAAATTTATCTGGTTCAAATTATTTCCAATTTGTTTAAATTTTTCATTAATACACTAGTAGTGATTCACTATTATATATGGACGTATGAAAAACAATTGGGTAAAATTACGGTTCATCTTTACAATAACGTAACACTATCACCCTTGATATACTTTGTTGAACAATATGAAAATCGATAGTAACAAAGGTAGAATAAGAGTAAGTGTACGGGTTAAGGCAATATATTCTCTGTTCGATTTATGCTTTCCAAAAACATTTTTCCGAAATTAAAATTATTGGTCAAAAATTTTTATACCAATTTTACATTCAATTTTTGAAACACTTCACAAAATTTTAGCATTTCACAAAATGTATACATAACGTTTTAATCATTTAGCGTTTTAAATTCACATTTTGATTTTTCTACATTTCATATTTTAACATTTCCTTTGTATCAATCCCTGGCGAATTATTGAGCAATATTTCGTTCAAGAATATCAATTCATCAGAGTGGTAAACTATTGTATCAGAAATACCCGTTATGAATATCCTTTTCCCAACCTAACTCCATCTCGAAAATGCTTACTATCGTCTATAGCGCGTGTTCGAACCACTAATGTTGTTCTTCGTGATTGTTTGGTGATTGCTTGAGTGATTCCACATCGATAAACTATGTTGGTGACCTATATCAAGCACCGTGCTTATAATCAGTAGTCAAGACAATCACTAAGACAACATTAGTGGGATTCGAACACGCGCTATAGAGATAGTAATAAGCATTTTCAAGATGGACTTAGGTGGGAAAAATGATATTGTTGGTTTTCACAAAAAGTACTAAATTTTTTATGAAGATGGCCTAACTTGCACAGAAATTTGTTCACGGCGTTATGCGGTAGATCTGGCCTTAAAGGTTTTTTTTCTGGACAGAAGTAAATAAGTATAACAAAGCAAAAAATGTTCAAGTCCATTTCTTGCGAATTTCAAAATCCCACCTGGACGCGAACTGGTCCATTAAGGAGGGTAGGTGTCGGTTTTTTGAGCCCTTTATTAGAATTAATTATGGATACATTAATATCGTTTTGACTAGTGACACAGGACATCTCTGAGGCAATTATTTTTTTTCAAAACAATCTACAACCAAATCTAGAATTTCAAAAATTCGGAATATTTTTTTGCTTTAACCGCATTAAACCGGTATCTTCCCCATGATATGAACAATTTTTTATTGGTGAATATGACCCACCAAAACGATGCATGACATTAAAATTATCGGAAATGTCTTAATCATTCTAGAAATTTCAATTATTTTTAACATGTTAAACCATTTATCGAATTTGACGGATTGTTAATAATTTGATTAGCTGTCTAGCCATTTTTTGATCAGTGAAATCTTCAGCTTCAATTTGGTGGTTTTTTTGTTTGATCAGACGAACTTTTTTTCGAACTTTCATTTCCGGTTCACTTTATCAATTTTTAGAATTCTAAATTTTATTCAAAATTCCTTCTCATCACTTTACCGCATTATATTTTCTACCTTAGTCGAAAAAAGCTTGATTCTAAATATTCGTCTAAAAGAAGATAGAGTTGAAGTCGAAAAACTGGAAAATCGCCGTTCAAGTGAAATTCTAGAAGAAAAAAGTCAAAAATGAAAAATTCCTTCTCATCACTTTTGTTCTCATTATTTCGTACTTTGTGTAAAATTTTGAGACGCTTTGTATGTGGGTCTAAAAGAAGATAGATTTAAAAAACGTTTAGTGTCAGAATACTCACCACTGGTGGTGTGATGTAAAGTTGACTTTGAGATGTGTAATCGTAGACGAAGGCTAGATCTACAAACAGTATCCTCAGATTTTTAACAACTGCCCTAGACTGTTTCTGGGGCGTGATTTTAAGGTACCAAAGGGACGCACCTACCCCCTTTAACTCTAGATTATTCCATTTTTATGAACTTCTATCAGTGAATGAATTTTTTTAAAGCATTTTTCCTGGAATTCTACTGATTACGCGTTGTTGACAAAATTGTAAAAATATCCTCACTCAAGATATGAAAAATTGTTTAAATGTTAATTAGTACAATTTTTTTACTACCTAGCTACTCAACTTTTGACAGTGAACCGACAGTAAATTTGGTTTAACTTACTTTCGTATTCTTTATTTGTGTCCCTATAATTAAACCCAGATGTCAATGCCTCAATCCAAATCATGAATTAACATATTCCATTCCTATAACTCTTCACCTTTACTACTTTTTCCTTAGTATAAAATGACTTTTCGGTTACCATTTTGAATTTTAAAATTATTAGAAAATAAATATTTTTTTTGTATGGAATGAAGGTAGGAGTTGAAATAATAAAGATGATTGAAGAGTTTGCGACGTTTATTTTGTTGTTACTTGAAATGTTTCCAAATAACCTAATGTTGATACTTTTTTCACATTTATTAAAGGTGAAACCGAAATAACAAATTTTAGAAAGACTAATTCATTTTAATGCACGCCGTAGCATAATGTGAAATGGCAAAAATTACGAGCTAAGATTTAATTTACATTCGAGCACATTCAGTTTTGCTGTCCAGAATGCGTCTCAAAAAAAATTTTTGAGAAAATCTGTCGCGTTTTCCAAAACATCAGATTTTCGAATTTTTGCCATCTTTGACGCTTGAAATTATTATTGATTTTATTTTGAAAATTTCAAGGTCGAAGATAGTCCAATTTCAAAAACAGTTTTGCGTTTTGATGGTCATCTTCTTCATTGATTTCATAAGAACATATGTAGAACTGAAAATGCCTTGCCTGAAAAAATTTGATAAAATTTTCGATTCAGATTTCATATGCAGTTAAGTACTGTACTAATTTATATGTTTTAACTTTTAAATAATCAATTATGTTATTGAGATACTTCAATTTGATTTGTGACCCTAATAGTTTTTAGACTTGATAGAAACCGGAATTTAAATTTTGCCGGGTTCGAATCTCGTGAGCCACACGTTTCTTCTAACCCGGTTAATCTTTACTGTTTGTTTTATGTCCTATTGCGCTGTATATCCCCTATCACACTTTTGTCAAATATCCCGGCGCTGATTAGGAAACGTAGTTGTTTTTGAAGTTAGGGCCGGATATTCTACAAAAGTGTTATAGGGATAGAAATCATTCTAGATGCTTATTTAAATAAAGTCAGTGTTCTCTGAAACAAATGGAGATGGAATTTTCACAAGGTCGAGACAGGACGAGTCGAAGTCTGGCAGAAAATTTCAAGCACAATACTAGTAATGTTTTGAGCATCATATCGCTTTTCAATATTTATTTAAACGAGGGGATGATTATTCAATTGGCCGGAAATTTCTTTTTAATTTCCATTTAAGAGCACATGTTGATAGATATTGGCCCCGAGCAAAAAATCAGCTTACCCGATAAAAGGTCATATAATCTGAAATTCGATTGGTGTAGTTTTTGACGATGAAAATCTTTGTGAAAAATATTTTTTCGTGCGACCACTTGTGGCGTGTTTTGGCCGATCAAAGTTTCTTTTTCAAAAAAAAGCAAATGTATATTTTTTCGGCAATTTTTTATAACTTATTTCGGTTCTGTACTGCTTCATTAAGACCTTTAACGGGGTGCCATTTTTGCTCGGGACGGCGATGATATTTTTTTTTTTTCTTGGGCTTACCAAGTTAACCCTGAAATAACCAAGATTTTTTTCAGTTGATTCATCAAGTTGCAATTTGGATGTAAAAACCTTTTGGCTGATAGTCTCATACGGTTCGGTCGTGAAAACACGACAAATCATAGTCATGGTATCAAGTAAGGATTAAATCCCTAAAACGAACTTATTCTTGCACAGATTGTCCGACATTCGGACTCCGAAGAGGGTTCCGTTGTTTTCCGGTGAATTAAGCTGAATAAAAAAGCGATGAAATGCTGACTAAACTGGCTTATTTCCAAACATATAATGAACCGAAGTTTCTGTTGCGACTATTTGCGTTATTATGTTTTGTCGCTTTTCTGACGACTCTAGGTCTGTTTTTTGAAGGTCATTACAAAGATTCAGTCTTATCTTCAGTTAAGAGGTAGCAGCGAGTGTGGCAGTTGGTACATTTTTTCGCGAGTGATTCTTTGAAACGAAAAAAAGTGTTGAATTTTTCTATTTTTATTTTTTATCTTCAATAAGTTGTTCAGTCTTGCAGAGATTCATATTTTAATTTCTCAACATGTAAGTATCTGTAAAATATTCAAAAAAACTTTTCTGACAAACTCCATTTCCAACTGACGACGATGTTGGGATTTTTTTTTACTAGGGATATTTATAAAACTTCAAGACATTTTTGGGTTATGCACGTTATTAGTGGAGAGATTCATTATCCACATGAAAAACATTTCTTCATATGAAATTTTTTTCTCCATGAAAAATAGAGAAAAACGCTTTTTGGAAAAAAAAATTGACCTTCAATTGAGTGTTTAATATGAAAAATGTTCTGATTTTTAAAAGTAAGTTAGCCTCTAACCCAATTTTATATGATTTTTGAAAATAAGAAGAATTTTCATAAATTGACCGTGCCAAATGGCACAAACCGGTGTCACAAGCAAGTGTGGTAAATTTTATCGGTACTTCAGAAACGATATTCGATTGACCCTTCTCGGTTGAATACGGAAATCAAATATGTACCAGACATCTACACAACAGATTCGGCGACATCGATTTTTCAAGAAAATGTTAAATAAAACATTAGAAAATTTTTGCGACTGATTTGCTGAAAATTTTTCATAATACTTCTAAAAAAGTCGACAAAAGACAAAATGAACATGACACATGGAACATTATGATTTTTAAAAAGATTCAGAAATATGTAAACATGCATAAAAAAGTTAAGTTGCTGATTTTTTTCGTTTTATTCACTCAAATTAAAAAAAAGATAATTGGGTAAAAAATGCGTGAAATTTTTATATATTTGATTTTGTTTGAAATTTTTCGAATTCAAAATAAAAGTCAACTTACAATTTTTCCTTAATAGATAAAAACTATTTTAATATGTGAATACATTTATTCTCGGTTAGCAAACGATAACAGCACAAAAATTAAACAACTAATTATTTTCGAAGGTTAAATTGACGCTAGTCTGCTACATCGCTGCATACCCCTTAAGTCAGTTGCGGCAGTATTTTAAAGTATATTTTCACGTGAGGGTTGAGTTTTCACGCCAGATCAGGCGCGTCAAATTTTTATGGATTTGTTCTATCATTTTTTCCAATTTCACATTGTGCTAAAGCACACACTTATTTGAGACATATTATATGCATTCATAAATTCGTAACCAAACTCAACTTGAAACCCTCGTATGCTAGGTGATTACAGTCTGATCCATATGACCCTTTTTATGGTAAATTTTTTCTGTGTAAATCTTTATAAGTTTCTATTATGTCGAAAAATTTATTTTTTTTGGTGACATCGATCTTAGGGCAGGATTCTGCGATATATGTTATTTAGCGAACAGGGTACTTAAAATAATCCTATTAAGTCCGCTTGACTATATTCGTTTTTCAATCGCCACTGAAGAGCACAAGAGCTTTAACCACACGTTATTAAAGCAAAGTAAATTGAATCAAAAATTTTCTAATTTTGATTTTTATGGATTTAAAATAAAAGTATTCTTACGAATTGTATTCTAGATGTACAAGAAATCTACATGTATGGAACCCCTGTTGACAATAGAGACGGGATTCCTCTTCGATCAATTAGAACTTCGAAGGGTTTCCAATAAATGGTTAGTTAGGCTGCTATTATTAAGATGGGTTGTATGAGGCAGTCATATCTTTTCTTCTGAAAGGTTTTATGGAACTCAATTTCACGTTATTGATCTCCAGGGTGCTGTTGAATTATATGAAAATAGAAATTAAACCTTCATATTCGATGATCTTTGATTCATGAAATTTGCATAAGTTTATTTGAGGTAAATAAGTTTATGGGAAGATATCTGCATGGTGTATTTTTATCATTGAGGCGTCATCGGATCTTGATAAAGTGGCAATCAATCGCAGGGATTCTTGATTGACGTTGACAATCGTGTATTGTGATTGGACACTTGGCTCAAAGTGTGACACTCAGATAAAATGACACTCGGGCCAGGATATTCGATTACTGGCAAGTCCGTATATTAAACGAAATCTTAATACCTGATTTTATGTAATTTGATCACGTGGCTATTATTTTCGATTCCCATAATGTTGTCCGTAATGTTTAGTGATTACACACTGATAAGTTTGGCGGTCCCAATAATCAAGCACCCCGTGCATGTTGATCATACTCCCAGAACAATCCTAGACAACATTAGGTGGGATTTGAACACGCCGCTTTAGAGATTCATTCAGTTTTAAGATGACGTAAGTTTGGCATGACACTTGTGGACTTGATTGTTATAAAATTCTACATTTTTTGGAAATTGCAATTTTGATTCTTTATCATATTGAAGATATTGAATCACGCAGCTGTTTTCTACAAGAACTTTATTATAATAGTAATCTAAATGTTTATTAAATAAAACCTTGCTTACAATCTGACCTCTGTTCAGAATTTGTGTCGTCTACAAGTGATGATATTGTCTCGGAAGGTGACAATAAGAGGTAAAAATATGTTACGCTAGTTATATTCTGCGCCCCTGCTCATTTATAGCTCAAGCTCAGATAAAAATAAACACGAAGTTTTATTTACTAAAATGAGGATAGGGTGAAATATGAGATAGGCATATATCTCAAGTCCTTTTTATTTTCTGTGACTTAAAATGTTCAAAATAATCAGAAGTTTTGAAATAACTCTCAAATTAATGTTTGTCGAACCAGAAATATAAGAAAAATGCCTTACACGCTAGACCAGTTTAAATCTTTATCTAGAATTACCTGTTTGAATGGCAGCAAACGCATTTAAGCATTGTTCATGCTTTCTTAGCAACTCTCACAGTTATCTGCTTTTTTTCTGGGGTTACAAACACGTAATAATTCGGAGAATTCTCCCCAAATTATAGACGATTCTCCCGACACTTGAGATATTCTCCCCCCTTAAAAAAAACACTACTGTATACTTTGTTCTCCAAAAATTTTAATGCGAAATTTTATTCCAGTTTTTGAAAAGATTGTAAATTTCTGAAATATAATGCTCATGCTGCATTTAGATAGATTGCTACGGTAGATCGCTGTCACCAATCGATTTTGGCAAATCGATCAATTAGGTCGATTTTTCAAATTATAGGGTTTATGTGAATTTTTATGGCGCTTTCTTGGTGGCATATTTTTTTTGCAAATATGCGTATTTTGCATTTTATGTGAATTTAACCCAAAAGAGGGCTTTTTGGGTCAAAACCAGGGTCCACTCTCCCGAAGAGCTAAACTGTTTTATTCGCCAAACTTTTGCTATGTAGTTTTTTGTAAAGGCACTTCACTTGAAGATAGACCATAATAAAAACATCGAAATTATTCGTAAAAAGCTATCCCCCTCATAAAACATAGAAAATATTTTCGCGATAAAAATTGATGTTCTGCACACGGACTATGAAAACAAGCTTCTTAACTAAATTGAAGCCATTGAATAGTGTTCAACAGCACATTACATTTTCTGATCAATTTCTGAGTGGAACTGCTAAAATTACCAATAAGTCGCAGTAATCACTTTTACACTTATATTTCAACTTGGTCGGTGAAATTATTGAAAGCGAACTATTTAATAATTTATAACTTAATGCCGATTAACAGTCTTGAGTATGACGGACTATTATGAGTTTATATTCTATTCACACTTTTGTGAATATCCCGGCCCTGATTAGGAACGTAGTGTGTTTTTAAGTAGAGAGCACGGGATATCACAAAAGTGTGAATAAGGGATTTATTTGATAGACCGGGTTGCAGTCTGCGTCCAACTAGTGATGGAAGGGTATTTCTCAGCAGCATGATGCATGAGACTTTTGTTCCCGTCGTACCGCCGCTTCTTTTTATATTTTATTTTTCAGGAATAGGTTTTTGCTAGCAAAAAACGCAGTGACTCAACAGCTTATCTTATTGGGGACTGACTCCTCATCCGACGAAAAATATTTTTTGCGCTGGTTCACTTAAAAAAAAGGCAAAAAAACCAAAAATATTTTGAATTTTTATCTGTTTTTGAAAATTTTTTATCTCACCAGAAAATTATTTTGGGCCAGTTTAGCGTCGTCAACTTGAAGACAATGAAAATTAATTGATCGAGTTACAATTGGAGGTACTTTTAAATGTTCAGTTTGTCGTTCATAGCATTCAGGGTACTTACTGGCCTATATATCCACTTTTCGATTCTAGTACTTATGTCGGGGTTTTTATTGCGCATAATAAGAATGAGATACATCCAGATCTGATAATTCGAAAAGTGGCAATGAAAGAAGCTTACTTTAATTTAAACATCTCTATGCCGTATTATTACGTAAACATTACAGTATAAGTGTACAATTATAAGTTTACTTTTTGATGACTATACTAAGCATTATTTTTCACTCAAAAAAGAATGCAATCATAATCTTATTTGGTGTTATGGCAAGCTCTTCATGCAGGGGACCCTCAGGATTTTAACAATACTAATATGATGATCTCGATGTCCAGTTTGAGTATCCTACAGCTGTAGTGGTGAATGGAAAATGGATAATTAAGATCGGTGACTTTATGAGAAACTTTGTCAGATAATTCTCGCTTGAAAGTTTCATCGTTGAGTTCAGCATTTGGCTCTTCGCAGTCTTTTTTCTATCATATTAATCAAATTATCATGTAATATTGAGAATCTACGTTTTTTTACTTTCTCCTTTTTTTCATTCAAAACGCAACGAGGTTTCCACGCGGGTACCTCGAAGTTTATTCTTTTGGCGCTTAGAAGATGAATTTAAGGAAAACATGAGATTTTTGCCACTTTTCATGCAGTTTTCAGGATGAAAAAGAAACATTTATTTTAATCATATAAGTATAAAATATATTACTTGCGGTCAGATGTGCCTGTGAACAGCCAAAAAAGCTGGATTTAATTGGTTAAGGATTTCAAATCAAATCAACATGCTTGCTTGTGATTTTTGAAACAAAATTGAAAATTGACCAGTCATTAGTTTATGTCAAAATTTCTGATTGTTGATGATTTCGAAACTGCATTACTAATTATTTTTTTGGCTGTCTGCGGTCTCCTGTTCGCATGAGGGGTTTGACGCTTTTGTACAAAAAAACACGTTCACGTCTTTAAGCGTAACTATGTGCAACTGTTTATCAGTGTTTGATCAATGTTTCGAGAGGATTATTGTCCTGAAAGTTTTATTGAAAGATAAAAGTCCATTTGTACCTGAATTGTCGCGGGTTGTAGAGTCTTATTTCAAATATCGTTTTCAATGTATCGCTGATATATTGGAGGAAAAACGATTCAAGTCAAAGACTCGATTTGAAGGCTTCAGATGGCGCAGGATGGCTTCAAAGCCAAATTCACTTTAAAGATTTCGAGCGGAATTAATGTTTCGTACTGATTAATGTGTCCCTGAATAATAATTTATTACCAAATTGATTGTTGTTGGATTTTCCACAGAGTTCAATGCATGAATGGCGATTTAATTAAAATTTTCGCCTCTTGATGCGTATAATATGCCTTTTAGTTTTTTTCGATCGATGGACTTAGAGTAGATGCTTGCCGTAAGGCCAACCAATTCTTGAAGCTTGGTTGAGCTTGGCAATCAAGACATCCGAAATCAAGCGACTCTCTAAATTCAAGTCAAGCCATTAGAAAACAAGCGATGCTTTGAAAATTATATTTTGAAGCTTTAGCTTGGCTTAAGGCTTGATTAGGTTGGCTTTAGCTTGGCGTGGGGGAGGGGCCCTTTGGCTTTTGAGCTTGGCTTCGAGCTTGGGCGTTAGCTATAGCTTAACTTGGCTTTAGCTTGGGCTTGCGCTTGGCTTTAACTTGGCTTTTACTTGGCTTTAGCTTTGGCTTTAGCTGTGGTTTTTCAAGCCAATCAAGCCAACAAATCAAACCAGTTTGTGGCCGACGCGATTGAGTATACAAATAAGTTTTTTTCGATCGTTTAGAAGTTTTTCAGGCCGTGGTAAATAATATAAAAAAACCGTGAATATGAATCGAAATTGTATGAGAACGTGAAAATTTCATCGTTGTCATTTCTTTTTCAATTCGTTTTCTCGAATTATGATCGTGTTCAGTTGAACTCTTGTTTAAAAAAGCGAAAGTTTTCTGAAATTTTATGGTGAGCAAATTGTGAGCTATTTTCATGTTCAAGGGTATTGGTTGGTTCTAATTTTCTACTCAGTTATTAGTGTCATAAAATGCACAATTCAGTGTTGATGTTGTTCAAAGCACAAAAACACCCAAATAGAACAAAATTTCGAATTTTGCATTTTTTCGATTTTTTCTAAGTATTTTTTAAAGATTAGTTAAAAATAACGTTTGTCTGAATTTGACCACTCAAACTCAAAATATCGGACTTGACGTAAGCCAAACTTCGTCCTTTCATCGTGTTTCACTGAGCTTTTTTTTGAGGCCTCTTTCGAAAATCGAAGCACATTTTTTTTCGGAAATTTTTTACGTGAACTTGAAAACTTCATTTTTTTGTTTTGGGTCGAAATTTGACAAAAAACGCCCCAGTGTGCAAGTTTTCTGTTGTTTAGAGCTGCCTTTGCAAAAATTTGAGTAAATTTCGACATTCTAACGTAGCGGAGATGATTTTCGATTAAAAGTCCAAACCGGTATTTGGATTGGTTTTTTACGTATCGGATAAATATTACACTTATCGACAAAGCTTTACCAGCAAAAGTTTTGTATATATTATACGTTAGTTAAATTTGGGTTTATTTCATAGCCTGGGAGGAATCGATTTTCCGTTTTGGCTTAGGCTGGTCGTTGTGCCGCTTATGTGTGAGGAAGTGTATGGTCATCCAAAAAGTTTTGGCACATTGTTTTCGAAGTTGAAGGCTAGTTCTACGAATTGGTAAGTCTGATTATATCCTCAGGCCCTGTTCGGTTATATTTCTTTCAGACTATGTCAAATAAACACCATACCTTTAAGGGGGTAGGTGTCGGTTTTTTAGCCCTTTATAGAATTTATTTTGGTACATTATATTGGTTTGAGTAAGTAACAATCTAGAACAATCTAGAATTATTCAAAATTCGGAATATTTTTTTTCTTTAACTCGCAGAAAACGGGTCTTCCACCCATGATCATGAGCATTTTATTGGTGGAATCATGACCCACCGAAAAACGGATGCATTGACAATATAAAATTATCGGAAATTGTCTTAATCGATTCTAGAAATTCATTATTTTAGCTATCGAATGTCTATCGAATGTATATCGATGTATTCGAATGTCATTATCGAATTCTGAATTTCATTATTTTCTAAGCCAAATGTTAACCTAATTATCGATTTGACGTGATTGGTGACAAACTATTTTGATTTAGCTGTAGCAATTTTTTGATCAGTTAATCTCAGCTTCGATTTGACGTGTGTCTTTGTCGCTCAGACGAATTTTTTTTTCGAACTTTTCATTTCGGTTTGACTTATAGTCATATTTCTAGATTCTAGGGTGAATTCAAATCGACGAACAACATATTGACGACTATTCATGCTACCTGTTGAAAAACGGTCTTATGTCTTGCCATTCCGTCTAGGAAAGTTCCTGTGAAGACGAAAAATTGTAAAAATCGGCGTTCAAAAGTTGGAATCTAGAATGTCAAGAGCGAATTTAAAAAATGGCTCCACATATTGTGACCTCACTCTTCCCGTACTTGTGTGAATTTTCAGACGCTTTGTATGTGGGGGTCTAAAGAAGATCGAGTTTTAAAAAGTTTTAGTGCTCCTTGAATAGGATTCACCCACCTGTTGGTGTATAGAAGAACCAAAGATTGACTTTATACGCGTGTGTAATCGTTAGACGGAGGCTAGAGCTACAAACGAGTATCCTCAGAATTTTACACCTGCCCTAGATGTTCTAGGCGTTTGATTAGAAAAGGTACCAAAGCGAATCTCTTAAACATTAAAGGTTTATTTTTTAAAGGGTTTTTATTGACTTTGAACAATTTTCTAGAGAGGATTCACACCGTACGGGGATGCTTATTCTGACTTTTAGTATTGGTCGGAAAAATGTAAAAAAGATTTGGTGCAATTTTATTGAAAATTAATCTTTTTCAATTTTGACTTTGGTTAATTTTCCGTTTCAGGGCATCATTTTTCTTTACACATAAATCAATAATTTTGTATGTTCCCCTTGCGGGATAAATGATGGAACATGTAGCTTGCTTATGCGGGTTCTATTTCATTTCTGTTATAGATCATTTATAAAACAATAATTTTTATTATGATATTGAAAGTTCCGTTTGAAAATGCAACGAAACTTCATTAAATCCTATGTGAAAAGACGCCGTTAGACGAGTTCCAAAGTTTTGTAGATTTGAATTCGGAAGGGTGAGTGTTTTTAAATGTGAAATGAACAATCAAGGCTCCTATAAGTTAAGAGGATTGGTTTTATTTTATGAATACAGCTTTTCTTGTAGCTGACGAGATTATTTTTATAATTATTTGATTAATGAGCTCATTGTTTCTTTTTATGAACGAAGTACAATTCATATTAGTATGGAAGATCAGAAAATAAACGACCATTGAATATTATGAACTTCGGAATCCTGTAAATTCGAACAATGGCTAATGTACGACAGGTAATTTTTCTATCCTTTGCCAAGGAACTCGCTCTCAAAACGTTCACTATCTCTATAGCGCGTGTTGAATCCACTAATGTTGTCTTAAGTTCGATTGTTTCTGAGTGATGGTTAGTCAAGGGATTTTGATAATGGGACACGCTAATTTTTATCGGTGTGTAATCATATCGCAATCACTTAGACACAACAGAAAACACTGGCGATTCGAAACGCGTCTATATAGATAGTAACGTTTTTTTGAGATGGAAGTTTCCGTTGGAAGGTACCGTATAGTTATACGGGTAAATGTCACGTATAAAGGGTGATAACAGATTAAACAATTTCGAACCGAAAGCATCTTGAATATTTGCAATAATAGATACATAAGTGGTGGTCATATCTGGTCACCGAACTAATTATGGCTTATTTTTAATTCAGGATTGTGCCTGCACATTGGCTATTTCAATAAATCAAGTCTTTACGGTAATCATTACTACAATTCTTCTGTACAGTAGCGATATGCACCGCTTAGGGGCGGGTGCAGCGATTGGGCCTGGACTGCGTTTCAAATGTAACTTACGCTAATATTTAGTTGGTTTATTTTTTTGTTGTATTTCGCTTACTGAACACAATATCATGTGTAGATAGGCATCATTTAGAATTCTATTTTTTATCTCTTGAGGAACGATTTGGCAGTTAAACTTTCTTTTTATATTCGTAATTCTCGTTATTCAAAGAGATATGAAATTTTGAACTTTCGTGGCGCGTGAATTTTTTTTATGATTAGAATTTCTTCTGACTATCGTGATAAAAAAGACGAAAAAATAGCCACGTTTAAGCTGCTTCTTTTGCATGTTTACATTTTTATGACTGCTGTTTCTGATAAAAGGCAAATGCCTATCCATTCTGAATTTCGCTACAAAAATATAATCACACAAATATATACTTTACAAAGCAAGAATCAGACTTAATATGACCAGAACCCGCAATTTTATATTCTTGACCCTCTGAGTTACAAAACACGAACGTTGCTAAGAGTTGAAATGAGATAAGGTTACATTCTTTTTTACCTTTTTGACAAAAATATGTTTTTTTGAATTCCATTTCAAAGCTGAAAGTTTTTTTAGTTTCATATTTCTGGTGTCAAAGGTATGATTTTGTGAATACCATTCAGAATGGTGCCATTCAGAATCTGCCCTAGAACATGAAAAAATATGAGCTTTAAAAATAAAGGTTGAGAAAGTTGTATAGGTTGATATTGATTATATAAGGGTCCTCGACTGACAAATCGTGACTATTTTAATGATGCACAATGCGATAATATGATTTGGTGCACCTCAAATTTCTCCTGATCTGATTGGCTGATTGTAAAATTCAGGTTTTTAATTAGCTGCATGTATCCCGAGTTGTTTGTATCTTTCAAAAAGTCTGAAAAGGGCCATAAATTATGGCCCCTAAATTATGGGTAATAATTTATATGCCATAATCTATGTATCTTTTTTTCTAGAGAAAAATTAATTTTAATTAATTTTTCTTATTTGTTCAAATTTATTGACGGCACGGCTCAAAATTTGAGTTTGTTTTCATGTCTGCCCTATGTTATATAGCTGATATACAGTATAATACATAATCATTATCGTCGTAATTTGTCGCCAGAAACACGTTTTTAGACATTTTGTTGACTGATTTTGCAAAGTTTTACCTTAATTATAGGGGATTACTATGCAAGCAAAATCAACAATTGTGTTACAACATGATTCAAAGGTTCTCATTTAAATATTTTTTAGAAATTCTATTATGCGAAATATAGTGTTTAAATGACTGTTAACAAATCCCGAAAAAATTCTCCGAAAGTAAACATACATTTTATAATATAATTATAATATGTCTTTTAAACGTAAGTACAAGGTCTAGAAATTTTGTCTAAATTTTTATTGAAATAACGGGCTGTATATATAAAAACTGGAGTAAAGTTTATAAGACAGGGGTTTAAAAAAAATAACAAAACAATTTTTAACAGAACACTTACTAAAGTTGTTTTTTACAAAAAACTTATGAAATAAATTAAAAAAATAATTCAATATTTTTTAAAGACCAGGTTTTTTTCAACAAAAACATATAAACAGAAGAAGAGCATTTTTCGACAACAAAAAAATTAAAGCAGAAAAAAATTCAGTCCCAAAAAAACGTAAACGAAAATTTCAGAAAATAATCCAACTGGTTTAATAAATCACGCGACGTGATTCACGGCGTTAAAAAAACGTTTATTATATCCCCTATTCACACTTTTGTGAATATCCCGGCCCTGATTAGGAAACGTAGTGTGTTTTTAAGTAGTAGGGCCGGGATATTTACAAAAATGTGATTAGGAGATATGCATAATTTACTGTCTTAATCAAATCTATGAAACAAAGTTATTAACTATTAGCCATGTCTAAATTTCTATTTTTTTCTATGTCTAAAGTTGTAGATACTACTTTACAATTTGCACTTAATTTCACTTAGTGTTAATTATACACCAAGAAGTGACGTGAAAATTGAATTATCAAATCTGAAATCTCAGATTAATTTGTTGGTTTTCCCGGATTAAAATCGGCGGTTTTGTTCAGTATTTCAGATTCGATTTCGAAAGAATAAATTAATAATTAATAAAACCAAAGTTATTCAAACACGTCAGAGTTAACAATCTTCAGGAATACTTCTCTGCCCAAAATTTGTAAATAGCACTTAACAGGACAAAAACTCTTGCGTGATATTTTCGCGGAAAAACCAAATGTTAACTCCAAACTTTATAAAAATTTGCTGAAAATGATTCACGATTTGAATTTTGCTAAAATTTATCAGAATTGGTCTATGCGTTCAAAAAATTAATAATTGGATATTTTGCAAACGGTTCAGGAGGTCGGTGCATTTTCACAGATTTGCATATTTTAAATTTTTTTCCCTTGAAGGCAAACTTTTTGCCTTTTCAAAGTTTTCAAATAAAAACTTTTTCGAACGAAAGTTGGCAATTTTGAGCTCACTTTGTTTAATCTTTTTTTCAAAGATCGATTATTTTCACTTTATAAATTGTCTTTTATTTTAAAACTCTCAAAAAATGCGCGTTGGCTATAAAAAGTGTCTAAATTAAAGTAAAATTTATTTTTTAACTTTTTATTTATAAGGATTCCTTATAAATAAAAAGTTAAAAAATTTATTTTATTTGTTTATATTACAATTTCTACGTCGAAATCGAAAATTAATAAATTTTTAAAAAATATAAAAACAACCGAAATTTTGACACATCGAAAAATTTTACATGAGTTGAATGAAATAAATTTTAAACGATTGATGGTTCGGCTTACCAGTTTGACAAGTTTCGATGCAATAATTTTTGTTTTAATTTTGTATAAAAGAGAGCTTCGATGGATTCCTGCCAAACAATAGTTTCGTTTCAAAAATTATAAATCAGAGTATCAACAAGAGCGAAGAAACAAAACGGACATATTTTAATAAATAAGAGGAGGCGTTCGCAATATTTTTAGCCGGTGATTTCACAAAAATCAGTTAAAAAGTTTTTGAACAAGAAATGAGAAAAAATTTCAAATATTATCAAATAGTTTCTACCAAAAATCTCAAGAAAATGTCATATGATTTATCAAATAGCATACAAAAAATATTTGGTCACCTAAGCGGAAAGTAAAAATTGTCATTTTGAAGAGTGTTTTTCGTTGATTTGAAACAAGTAATAAAAAAATGTAGCCAAAAAATAAGGCATTTTTATAATGTTCGGACCTTTTTTCCAAAATTTCTCATAATTTGACGAATTCGAAAAGTTTAATTCGAACTCAAATTTTTTAAAGAAGCAATAACTCAAAAATGTTGTACAGTGTAGTTACAAAAGTTGCCTGGATTATGAAACATTACTTTGATTGTATATATCGAGTAGAATATATAAACCCAGTAATAAGTTTTTCATTAAGAGCCCATATCCGTATCTGTCAAAATGCAGCGAGGCCCTTAAGTTTTTTGTTGTACTTGATGTCCCTTTGTCGAGGATCGTTTCTTTACAACGCTATAAATACTTTCACCAAGTGAGCGTTGTGATCTTCACTGAAGATGCCACTGAATGATGCCACTGAATGATGCCACTGAATGATGCCACTGAATGATGCCAAATAAAAATATGGAAATTGCCAATCAACGTTTATGATTAGTTCAAACAATTCGTAAGCGTTTTAATTATTTTGAGACGAATTTAAACCAACGTTTTTGATTGTTCGAAAAAAATTGCTAATGAGTTTCAATTATTGCGAGACGAATTCCAACCAACGATTTTGATTGGCTTTCAAAATGTGTTAACGTTTTAATATTTTTAAAAGAATTAAAACCGACGTTTATGATTGGTCTTAAAAATGCTTGGGCGTTCAAACTATTTTGACACGAATTGAAACTAACGTTTATGATTTTAGTGGTCTCATTATTTGACGAGGACATTTCCCATGGGTTAAAAACGAATCAAATTTACCGCTAAAAATCAAGATCATGTTTTTCTGCTGATCATGATGAGAATTTTCATTAGAAAAATAGTAATTTAATTCTTGGTTAAACCTCTGAAAGAAGTCTTAAGTAAATCATACCGTTACGGCGGGCGAACATAACATTCTAGAGATAATCTCAAATTTTGAAAATATCTTTGAAAATGATAAAGCATAAACCGAAACGTTAGAAAAAACAAAATTTGAAAATTTATACTCAAATCTGTTACATTATTACATTGATACTGTTTATATCTGAGTAAGACTAAATCTTATTTAATATTTTATCTATACAGTATTTTTGCAAAAATCACGTTTTGATGTTATATTGTTTTAGAGTTTCGCCGTTTCTCGGAGACTAAGGTTATCCCCCACTGCGTAATAGCGAAATGGCGATTAAAGAAATTATAGAACTTTCCAATCTTTTTCAACAAGTTTATTATTTTAAAAATCATTATTTTCGCATCGACGCAAAAAAAGGATTAATATATCCGGTATCAGAAATCAGCTCGTGGACAGCCTTATACATGTACAAATTGTATTATACACTTGGTGCGCGGCGACGCTGGGTACAAGCTATTACTCAACGTTTGCTATCGTTTTGTTTGGAAAGCCAAATCTAGCCAATCAGAGTCGAGTATTCTCCCACGCTACTAACCGTGGGACCCAAGTTGATTGAATAGTCATACCGTTATAATTTGAATTTCGAGATTTTTAAAAATCAAATTTAATTTAAGCTAAAAAAATTTTGTGACGATTTGCATTAAGGAACGCCATAATGGGCATCATTTTTCGGAGTGACATTTCTGATCAAAATTTTTCGCCTATCTTTAACTTTGAAAAATATGTAGGCGAAAATATTATATTAAGTAAAACAGATATAACATAGACCAACAGGTTTCAATTCGAAAATCTAATCAAAAAATAACCATTTTGTTAATTTATACTTTATTTTAGCATTTCCCCGTTATTTTTGAAATTTTTAGAGCACTTTCAAAAAATAAGAACAAAATCTCTTTAACAGCTTTTGATTAATCTAATAGATGTGGGTTGAGGCAACCAATCCTAACACTCCTAAGACCCCTTCTAGCTACTCATGAGGCCGCTTTCTCTTCTTTTCAGCCCACATCTATTAGATTGATCAAAAGGTGTTAAAGGGATATGGCACCAAAAGCTAAGGACAATATGGCAAAATCTCAGCTGTCCTTATAGACGAAAATCACAGTACTGATTTCCACCTACGTATTTTTTATAGCGAATGGTATTTTAACCAAAACGCTCAAAAACAATTTGTCCACAAAAAATGTATTCTTCTAATTTTTTTTCACTCATTTTGTATCAATTTTAAATTAAACTTTTCTTATTTGAATTCCTCATTACCGGTTATTTTAGCTTATTTTCTAAAAAAAGTTTCATAATTCATTATTTTCTCTTACCCACGTTGCGACGTTGTGTGTTCAAACACGGAGAAATATTTTTTGAAAAAATTGCAACTTATTATTCTTGAATTTTTCGAACAACAAAAAATTTATGATTTATAAAATACCTACTACAATTCCTATATCAAGATATCGAAAGACAGAAAATAAAATAATTCAAATTAATCTTTTGGAAACGTTTGAAAATTGGATTTGATGTATATTTTTGGTTATATGTTCCGGAACATAGCTAAAAACCACTCTATTTATATGGAAGCATAAGCATTTACAAATAATTTGAAGGGTCCTTTTGATTGATTATTTGAACAAATATTGCACAATTTAAACGTAACCATTGCTTCGAAAATACCAGAAAAATTAAAACGGAATAAAAATCTGTTAAAATTTGGAGTGTTTATTCAGAGGAAGTATTCTACTGTATGTCGCTAGAAATAATAACTTAGGTAAAACAGTTACCTTGTACATTCATGCTCAACGTTAACTCGTATAGTCACTTTGTGCTAACTACTACCCACTCGGGGCCCACCGCTAATAGCGTTAGTTGAATACGCGTCTCTGATTGGTTGTGATTTTGCTCTCCTCACAAAATGATAAGAAACGCTGAGTAATAGCTTGCGCAGCAGATTGCCGCGCACCGAGTTGAGGATAGTTGGCAAAAACTGTTAATCTTTATTATTTAACGTTAATTCTAGAAAATATTTTTTGAAGTTTGATTGTACAAATTAAAGTTTGAATTTAGACGAAAGCCGTATGAAGTGCTTAGAAGTCTGATTTTTCGGCCAGTGAAAATTAAGACGGTTTTCGGTTACCCATTTTTTGATTGAGGTCGGGCGACCAATATTTGACCTCTAATGACCGGTAAAAGTTCACGCCTTTTTTGCCAGTTTTTGCGCTTCTAGCGACCTTTCAGTACATTATTGACCATAGTTGCTGATACGTTCATTAGAAAGTTGACCCTTCCGATTCTTTTGGGGGTACTTTCAAGTCTATACGAGAACTTGAGATTGACCTCTGAACTTTGACCGGTCATTAGAGGTCAAATATTGGTCGCCGACCCTCAATCAAAAAATAGTTAACCGAAAAACGCTTAATTTTCACTGGCCAAAAAAATCAGCCTTCTAGCACTTCATACGGCTTTCCGCGTGGAAATGGATCACATACTACCTGTAAAATCACGAATAATTGACGAATAATAAAATCGATTTTTTCTGATAATTTTTCATAAAAAAAAATCCTACGTCTTAAAATGACCAATTGAAATTCTCTCCAAGATAGCTTGAACACATTAAAACTGATTTTTTATTTTTGAAATTCCTTATTTCAAATCGTCTTATATTTTACTTAATTAAACCGAAATTAGGACTTTATGAAAAAATAAATTATAAAATAATTTTTTGAGATGTTTTTGAAATTTACTTAACAATTTCAAATCAGAAAATGTGATCTCGTTGAATAATTTGGGAACAAATTCAAATTGTGTGTATGACTGAAACGACCCTGCAGATCGCAAAATTTTCCTCAAGAAATGTAAAATATGCATTTTGCTTTTACGCTCCCACAAAAAATGTCATCAAATAATACGTAAGGACATATTATAGACAAATGCAAAATTTTAATTGCTTCATAAGACTTCAAGACAAAACGATCGATCTATTATTAATCTGTATAAACAGTATTTGGCTGTCATTGAAACGCATAAATCGAAAATTATAATCCATTCTGACGAAGAAGTAGGGTTTACAATCAGCATTTTAAATTCCCTGTTTTGAGCTCTTGGGGGAAATTTCAAAATAAAAAACACAAAAATAACCTTTTTTTCAGCATGATTTTTCTGTTGCACGAGTTTTTCTCAAAGATGGCTAAATCGATTTGGAAAATTCTAAGCATACATGAGAGACAAGAGTTTTCAACCCTGAATGAAAGTTTTGAATTTGAACTGGAAACCGAAATTCTGGTCATCGCCGGTTAAATCTTAAATTTTTGGTTTCTTGATCACTGTAGGAGTTATGTTACTGATTTATTCACTTTTTGTCTCAAAATTCAATGATCTTGATTTTATAGGGTCACATTTCCTGCTTTTACTTCAACAGATTAAATTTCAATAATGACTGGTATAACTAATACCAGTCATAATTGAAATTTGATCTGTTGGAGTTAAATCAGAAAATTCGACCCTATAAAATCAAGATCAACAAGTTTTGAGACAAAAAGTGAATAAATCAGTAACATAACACCTACAGTGATCAAGAAACCGAATTTTAAGATTTGACCGCCAAAAAAAAGAATTCCGGTTTCCAGTATACCGCGGTATACTGTATAAGGTGATATTACATTCCGGTTTCAAGTCTAAACATAAAAAATTGTCATGCAAGGTATCAAATCCGATTCAGCCGTCTTCAAGACAAACTTGTGCAACTTAATCATAGAAAAATCTCGCTGAAAAAAAGCTGCCAAGACAATCAGTAGGAAGAAAAAGCTTTACAATATTTTTTGAGGGTTTAAAAACATTTGCGCGTAAGTTGCATTTACTGATAGCTTAAGGGCCTCGGTTCATTTTGGCAGATTTGCACTTTTTCAATTTGTTTTGTCTTCATGGGAGACTTTTTGCCACCTCATAAGTATTTCAAACGTAAGTTGCCACTTTTGAGCTCACTTTGTATAATCAGTTTTTTTTTCAGATCGATTATTTTTACTTTATAAATCGTCTTTTAAATAAACACTCTTTAAAATAAACACTCTAAAAACGCGCGTTTGGGACTTTAGGTGTCTAAATTACAATAACATTTCTTTTTTCTATTCTTTATTAATAAGAAGCTTCCAAAAATGCTCTTGAACATCATCGAAAATTTATATAATTTAATTTCATATGATTTCTACGTGAAAATCGAAAATTAAAATTTCCTAAAAAAGACGAAAAAAAACGAAATTTTAGCACATCGAAGAAAATATTTATTTTCATGAGTTAAATTTATAAAATTTTGCGTGGTAAACGAGTCGACTTACCAATTAGGCAAGTCTCAGTGAAATAATTTTTATTAAATTTTTGATTAAAGAGGGCTAAAGTACATTTCGCGCAAACCGTATTTTCATTCAAAAAAGTATGATTCAGAGTATAAAAAAGAGCGAANAAATTCTGTAGTTACAAAAGTTGCCTGGATTATGAAATATCATTTTGATGGTATATTGAGAAGAATATATAAACGCAGTAAAAAGTTTTTTATCAAGAGCCCATATCCGCGGATATCCGTATCTGTCAAAATGCACTTAATAATTCTTGAAAATATCCTGAATATTTATCTGCAGCTAAAATTAATTATTGTCTCAGCCAGGTTTCTTCAAAACTGAACTTGGAAACTTAGAAAAAAATATCGAAGCCCACAGTGGCTGCCCACTTTTCAAACTAAAATATCATAACAATAAATTGATGCCAGTATATTTTCTAACAAAAAATTGTTTAATAATATATCCCCTGTTTATATAATATAATTAGAGTGGCCGCGATCCAGCCAAGTCAAAAAATGAAAGGTCTCAGATCGTCTTAAAAATGCCTGAAGGTAGGGTAATCGACCCCAGGGAAGAAAAAATTCNCAATCATAAAAAAGTGTTTTGAACTTCTTTGAACAATTTTTGATATTGACCAATCATAGTCCTTGGTCTAAAATAACCAAAATTTTCAAATTCGATGATATTTTCGAAACTTATTTTGATTTTTAAGCAATCAATGTATTCAAAGACGATTTTTCGACCAATTAGACCAACTTGAACCACTCAATTTGCAAAATCAAAATTTCCAATTTTTGATCGCGAAAACAAGGTCTACCCCATCCGATAAAAATTTTTTTTTTGTGCAGATCATGTGATTTGTCAAAATACACAACACCTCAAGAGGATTTTTGTCAGGACCGACTATAAATGGACAATTTAAACAAAAAAGTCATTTTTTGGGGTATTTCATGGTTTTCAGAGGCCGTAAAAGCAGGTTTTAAGACTAAATTTCGTGATTCCAGATTATGAACCTTGATCGGAAATTTTATTGCGCATACGATCCCCTTTTCAAAATGACTCAAATTACAATTTTGATTTCAGCCAATCAGGAGGAAGGACCAAAAATTTTCGAAAAATTTCCCAAAAAAAAAAATTTTGGAAAAAAATACTACCCACTTCCTCAGATTTTCCGAAAAATTGGTCTAACACGGAAATGCTTCAATCGCGGCCACCCTAAATATAATAATATATCCCCTATTCAGACTTCTGTGAATATCCCGGCGCTACTTTTTAACCACACTACGTTTCCTAATCAGGACCGGGATATTCACAGAAGTTTGAATAGGGGATATTGATTAATTCTGAAATATTTTTAATTTTGATCTCAATATAACGTTTTTGTCTTTTTGATTGGATTCAGCCGTCTTTTTGTTTAAGTATAGATAAATAAGAATTTCTGGAAAGTTGGTAAGTTTTATCAGAGAATTGTATGGATAGAATTTTAAAGAAGGAAAATATTGACCCACGCGACTCATTGTCTCAATACTTCGCTTTCATAAACTTCTTTCAAACGCATGCCCAAAACAATTATTTTGTAAAAATTCAAGGTTTAATGGGGTAGCGGTCGCACTCTTTTCAGGGTACTTTGGGGTGTAAAAATAGCACGAAATTGCTAGGGAGACTCAGAAAGCATAAACTTATTGAAAAAAATTAAGTTTATCACTGTTTAATCTTGAAAATGATAATAAATCGAAACAAGTTGAAAAAATGGTATTATTGGAATTTCTCATCCCGTTTCAGAACACTGATTCAGACAACCAATGTCGTTTCTGAACTGACTGATTTTATTTTAGCAATTTCTGTAATTTTTGAAAAAATTCTTGATCAGAAAATTTCATAATGTAGTTTCTGTTATTAAGTTTGCTGTAATTAAGTTTCAAATTGGTACAGGCATATTCATGTATTCTTTTTCACAACAGTGAGCTGTGATCTCCGGAAAATCAACGTGATAACGTAATTGGCTTGCACCATATGGTCCTTATTTCATTGTAAAATTTGACGCTCTCAAATATTTGCTGACTTTTTGTTAGAAATTTCAAAAACCTCAAGAACCTCGGAAATGAGCTTTTCGTGTCAAAAATTATATACTGGTTAGATAACTCGGTGGTTCTAACAAAGATTTTATCACGAATCTTGGAAATGTACTTCTTGTAACATATTGCGAAATTTTAAGTTTTTCATCACTTCAAAAAAAAATATTTACTGAAAGTACATATTTTTTTCAAAAACTTTCGATTTATGACTAAGAAACAGAATTTTATAAATTTAATCATTTTAAAATCAAAATACCTGATGAGCAAAATTTTTATCTTCCATCAAAATGTTTCAAAAATCTAGAATTTTGAAATTTTGATTCTTTTTTGGTTTAAGATGTTAGTGGTTACAAGTTACACGTTTTCAAATTGCCAATCAAATTGCAACATTTATTAAAATTTCAAAGTAAATAGACTGTAATACAGAATTCGGAAATGGGAGGTGGTTCCCACTTTTTCATCATTTCTTAAAAAATTACAAAACAAACTAAATGAAAAAATAAAATATAGAAATGTTTGTATTTTTTCAGCCTTGCAATTTTTTAATTATACAGTCACTGTATAATTGAATGAAATTTTAAAAGCTGGTAAAATATAAACATTTCTAGATTTTTATTTTTTCATTTGGTTTGTTTTGTGTTCTTTAAGAAATAATGAAAAAGTGGGAACCACCTCCCATTTCCAACATGAATTCTTAAATTCCTAGAATATGTTGAATGTATTTTATTTACATTCTGATAAAATCATGCATTTCTAGGTTACTGATTTGTATCAGCGTGCAAATAAAGTCATGAGTTATGATGTCATAAACGACACTTTTTTAGAAACTACTTAAAAGTCACGCTAGCTGATATTAGAGCAAATAATGTCATCTGTTTATGCCTCCATCTAGCGGTATTTATCCTGTTCAATACGCAGCGTTTTTACTAAATTAATATATCAAATAATGTTAAAAGCAAATTTGGTCAAGTTGTCTAGTTTCAAAGACACCAATAGATAGAAATCCGAAGCATAGGAAATCTATTTTAATGTAACTATACGAACTAGGCTTGTAAAAAAGATACCTTTTGCGTGGGTTTTCCATCCTTATTTTGCGTAGGTTTAATCAATGGATAAGCAAAAAATGGGGATGGGGGT
This sequence comes from Oikopleura vanhoeffeni, assembly GCA_004367855.1. Lineage (NCBI taxonomy): Eukaryota > Metazoa > Chordata > Appendicularia > Copelata > Oikopleuridae > Oikopleura > Oikopleura vanhoeffeni. The sequence continues at coordinate 151,044 of SCLH01001284.1, read as the reverse complement.
AGTAAATCCGTTCGGGGATGCATCCCTTTACAAGCCTGATACGAACCACGCCCTAAAAACAATATTTTCAACTCAATTGTTCAATTTGACGCGAATTTGTTCAAAAGTGCTATTTGCCGTCAAAAAATTTCGACTCTCCCTTAAACTCCAACTTCATGTTCATCTTTTTGTTAAATTATTTAGTCCGAATCCTATACAGAAAGTTGTTTTATCAGCTTTAGTTTTATATGGAATATGGATCACTGACCCTCAGAGTACAGGGCCTAAATAATTGAATGATGCAAACAACGCAAGATATTAGCACCCAATCAAAATCCTTGATTTCGAAATAGGCCGATAACATTGGTCAGATTGAACCAATCAAATGCTCAGAATCAAATGTACTCTGAGTGTCGGTGATCCATATGCTTTCAAATATCTTTTTGCGTAGGCTGATTGTAATATTTAACAATTTAAAAGGGTTTTAAAATTTGTTTCTTGAAATTGAAATAATAGAAGGTTTGTTTGATCATTAAAATTTTTGTAATTCATTAGGCTCTCTGTAATTATACACAAAAGCCGCATTCCAAATATAAAGGTCGCTCACTTTGAAGTTTTAAGCAAAAACGTTCAGAATTGCTAAGATATTAATGATACTAATACAGTTATTATTGACATTAGGCAACAATGAGCCTTTGGCCAAAAAGATTGCCCATTGCCCTTCATTGGGATTACTATGGACAACCACGGACGAAGGTCTTGTTGGTTTAAGTAATAGTCCAAAAACATATTTTCAAAAAAAAATCCTATGTAAGTTACAAAACCCACAATAAGGTTAATTATAAAAATCCGGAATGTAGCAAAGTCAGTACAATCTGGACTGGTCTTGTCAACCCTTGTGATTTAAACTTAAGGGGGTGGGTGTTGGTCTTTTTTGAGCCCTTTATAAAATTAATTTATGATACATTAAGGGGGTTTCCAACGGAGTTTTTGACTCCGATTTATGTCAAATTTTAGATTACGTTCAAAATCAAAAATAATTGGCTTTATAGTAATTG